>PVHY01006732.1:0-57778 GCA_004024945.1 Uropsilus gracilis
GTATGCCTATTGGCCATATATATTTCCTCTTTGGAGAAGTCTTAGCTCTTCTCCCCATTTTTTGACTGGGCTTTTTGCTTTGTTTTTGTTAAGTTGTGTGAGTTCTTTGTGGATCTTTGTTAGTAGACCCTTGCCACTTGTATGGAAAGCAATTTTTCCCCACTTGGTTAGGTTTCTTTTTGTTTTGGTTACTGTCTCTTCTGCTGTACAGAAGTTTTTTTTATTTGATGTAGTCAAATTAGATAGTAGATTATTTGTTTTCCTTCATTTTGTAAGCATCTGTAGATGTGTCCTGAAAGAGATTTCTTGAAGTGTACATCTTGGACTGTTCTGCCCAAGTTTCCTCTATGTATTTTATGGTTTCAGGTCTTGCATCCAAGTCCTTTATCCATTTTGAGTTGCCTTTTGTACATGGTATAAAGGAGTAGTCTAGGTTTATTATCTTCATCATTTTTCTAGAAATGTGCTGAATGTTATCGTGTATTCACACTATTTCATTGGACCTTAGACAATAGAAGCTGATGAACAATAGGTTTTTGCTAGGGCCTAAATGCTTCTCAGGTGCTCTCATATTTAATCCTCACAGGAAGTCTAATGCCACAGGAATCCCACTTTAAAGATGTGGAGACTGAGACCAAGAGAAGCTAATTGGCTCAGGGTCACACAGGCCACGATCTAATTCAAGTTGCCGATGTCAAAGATGTTTTTGTGTCTATATTTTACAACCAAAGCTTGTTTATAGCTGGAGTTTTGTTTTGGAACAAATACATGGTTCCATCTAGAAAGTTCCTGTCATCTGCATTGGTTAGCTCCTGCCACGAGGAGCTGTGTAACAACCAGTCCCAAACCTGGAGGTTGGATAGAACAATAACTCATTATGGCTTATGTGTCTGTGGGTCAACTGGGGCTGAGGGAGTACTTGGGCCTCGGTTACTGAGATGGCTCTAATTCATGAGTATATCCTTCTCTTCTGAACCACAACAAATGAGCCAAGATACGGTTCTAACACCATGGCAGGGAAGCCAAAGAACAAGCTCGTCTTTGCAAGCACAGCTGTATAAGCAAGTTCGAAGCTTCTGGTCACACCATGCTCACAAACACCCTATTGGCCACCACCAGTGACTGAACCCAATGTCCAAGGGGCGGGACATAGACATCCAAAGGACAGAAACAGGAAGGGGTGGTGGGTCAAGACCCATAACTCAGAATGTGCCCCTTCTTCTTCAGCATGGAAGCTTATCCCTGTCTGTTTACAGCGTTATAAGCTACTTGTTTAGCTTCATGGACACAGTAACAGCTCATCTCAGCTCTAGTTCCATAAAAGGAATCTTAAAGCATCCGAAGGAGGCAGGCGAGAACTTCCAAGCATCTAATGAGGCTCCCTTGGTTTCCATCATGAAGAAGCTGAAGTCTAAGGAAAGATTTCCAAGCCAAAGGATTAATAAGAGACAGGCGAGGGAGCAGACCTGACTCCCCTTTCATCTTCACTGAAGGAGGCCCCCCATTCTGCAAAATCAAAGAGGTCAGAATTCTTGAGACTTTTCTTGTTTTTTTTTTTTTTCAAGTAAACAAAAAAGCAAGTGAAGTGTACACAGACCAAGATGTCTTCTTTGTGTTAAAAGAGCAGAGCAATAGCAATGTTTAGAGAAGTTACCATAGAGATATTTTGGATTCACCCCTCTCCTGACACTGCAATCGGATGTTCTACATGGACACGGCTAATCATGTCAAGGATTGGTTTGTACGGCTTTCAAGTATTTTACAAGCAAAACGATGAGTGAAGTCCTTGGAGTGAAGTCACATTCCAAATATGCTAGCTTTGTTTACAGTCAGGACTTGGATGTATTTTTGCTTTAGGCTTGGGGTGTTCCCTGTTTTCACTGATGGATGAAATAATGTTGATTTCACTCTCTTTGGTAGGACCCACACCTTTCAAAGCTAGAAAAGCAAACAGTCAAATGAGGAAAGAAACACCCATCTCTCCCAAGCATGGCTTTGGCAGAGAAAGGCCTTGGGTTGAAGGTCAAATGTGTACTGTCCAGACAATACCTGACTGTAACAGTGACTCGTCTTAAGTTGTATCATTTGCTAGCTCTTCCCTCTGCATGTGATCGGAAGCTGAAGAACCCAAGAGGTCATTGGATTTGAGACCCTCATTTTCAGAGGTCCAGAGAGATGGAGTAACTTGCTCAAGTTAGTAGTTTCAAGATAGCTGAGCAGAGACTAGAGCTGGTGATGCTATTTATGGAGATGTGGTTCTTCTTTGCATTGGGAGGCCTCTTTTGAGGGCTGGATTTCTGCTGGTTTCATCTCTGTTGTCCATAGCAACTGGTTAGCATCTTTTTAACACATCCAAGGATTCCTGGCTGCCCGGTAGGTGAACACATGGGCTGTCCCAAGCCTCTGTGGGAAGAACTTGATAAACGTGATCTGTCACACTGAAATCGGGTCAAAATGGCTAGAAGCCACCAACCAACAAGCCACAGGAAAAAAACAGCATTCTTAAAATGCGGTTTCTGCGGCCCAGTTTCCTTACCAGCTTCATCTCACCTGTGCATAGCTGATGCCAATCAAATGCAAATTAAACAACAAGGTTTTATTTACAAGATAAGTTAACCAGGAAAACAAAAGTCCTTAATGCCACAAGTGGACAGTTACTTTACCCCAAGTACCATTTAGTCCGAAAATCCCAAACACAAGTTCAAGGCACCCTGCGAAGTCTTCTCTTTGCATCGTCTCTCTCCAGCTTCCTGAGCTGCTCTGCTTCTCCAAGGCTCTTCAAACTTTTCCAGCAGATGATGATGCAAACTCAGCTTTCCAAGTATGCCACCTTGCTGTGGATCCACACATTCCCTTTACCAGGCCTGCCTTCGGCAGCATTTGACTACATCCACCAGGCCTGCCCTCAGCAGCCCTTGGTCATCCCCGCCCTGCCATTCTGGCATCCGACTCCACACCAGCTACGTCTCTGCCAGCCACTCTCCCACCATGGCTCCTTGCCACTACCAGCTCACTCTTCTGGGGCTTTCCCCTGGCCAGGCCACGTGGGCCTGTTCTCTCAGTCCGCCATTCTCATCTCTCCTTTCTGCTCTCTAGTCCCTTTTACCTGTCTTTTGGTGTTTCCCATTTCCTCTTGCTGGTCTTTCTCTCAGATCCTGCCTACCAGGGCATTTTGACACCTGTGCAATTTTCAGCTGTGTTATCACCATGTATCAACCAGGCCTTCTATTTGCAACCCAACTTCTGGTTTTAGAAAATATTTTATAACTTGGAATCAAGAGCCATTGACTCTAATTCTACGTTCACGCAAATGACTTCCAAAGAAAAAAAGAGTAAACATATATCTAAAAAGGCTCACATTCAAAGATGTTCATCTCTGTGGTTTTTATAACAGCGTGAGAGTCACAGTAAGGCAATGGTCCCACAACAGGGGGTTGTTGAAGCAAGCAAATGAGTATCTGTGTAGCCATGTTGATAGCATAGAAACAATATGCAATAATATTAAATAAAGAAAAAGATGCAGAACTCTCTATACACTGTGCTCACGACATGAAAATTTCATTTTCCTTTAGGAAAACCCAACCTGAAACCATAGCTATCATAAATCTAGACAGAAAGTCACATTCTTGGTTGTCTTGATTAGGTAGGTGCTGAGTCAAAGTTCTTATTAACTGCATTGGATGGGGTCTTTGTATTTTCTTTCTTCTGGACAAGGTCCTCGACTGTAAGTGTGAAATGAGGAAGCCAGAACAGTCTTCTCATCCTGGGGTCCAACGTGGTTGCTCTGTTCTCACCCTAAGAAAAGGACAAGTCAGCTACGTTTGCATTTGGGCATTTGGGGACATAGTGTGAAAAAAAAACACCCCAAAAATCCAGCAAACCCTAGACTTACCATTGCCAGTAGGACTCACTAAAATCCTAATCAAATGCATGGATGGCAGACTATTCCTTATAGACCCTTCGTCTTCTGAGAGGAAGTGTTTTTGCTACTGTTGTCTGTTCTGTACATTGGAAATAACAGGGTTATAACAAATCAATACAGGGAGACAATACATGTTGAAGGAAAATGTCAGCGTATGACCTTAGGGGATCAGGCACTACAGCTGATTGGCTGTGTGTCCTTGGGAGACAACCCTATTTCCTGTGTCTCAGTTTTCCAGGCTGTGAAATGGAGGGTTGATACCTATGGTCCTTTCTGTGACCCCTATTTCAGGCAACTCTGAACTAAACAACTAAAACAAAAACAAAGCAATAAACAAAACCAACAAAGTAAAAACAAAGGCAAGCAAATTCACTCAGTTGTTTTTTTTCTGCAGAAAGCCCAGTTCAGAAACCCTTCCTAGGGTATATTTTTTCTGAGCAGGTATTCAACAACTGTCCTTTCGGTCTTTCTTCTGTGCCAGGAAATTGTTGTGAAAACTGGGGTACAGTAATGAGCCCTTCTTGAGGCCCCTTGGAAAACAAAACAAAACAAAAAATGCTCTGAGCTTAAAGTTTTACAATCTAGTGGCAGAGAAAGATAGTAAGTGAATTACACATATCAGTTATATATTATAACGTAGAACTATATATATTCTATCAATAATAATTGCAAAACATAGTACTTATGGTATAACATTGGAATAAGGGTGAGTTCCCTAAGAAGATGGATATGGATATACACTTGTAGGTCAGGAAGACTTTCTGGACAAGGTGATGATGAAGCTGAAAATGGAATGGGAACAAGAAATTGAAGTCTCATACTGCTTTAAGTTGTTAGTCAAATCCAAATGAATGGAAAAAATCTGAAAGGGAAATAATCTTTGTTTATAATCAGTGAACTTACTCCAATTCCAAGAAACCAGAGCAGTGGTATCAGCTTGATGAACTTTGTACCAGCTCAAGAGATTTAGTTGCTAATCCAGACATTTTGTGAGTTGCCAAACTAATACAGACAAACTAATACAACTAAACTATATAATCTTTCAATTGAGAAAATAATATTTAAAAATCATATGCAATTGCTTGTGATAGTTTTTAAAATTACACTGAAGATTAATTAATAATAGCTAATGATTAATTCCATTTCCCCCAAATATTTAGCCAGTTTTCACAGCTTGCTTATCTAGTAGGTCGTAACTTCTCCTTCAATTTGCAATGCTACTTTTCTTACACAGAGGATTGCTACATGTGTTTGACTTTAGTTCTTTTAATTCTCTTTCATTGTTTCTGCCCTGCACCCCAAGTTCTGTGCCAGGGGCATGTTGTTTTAATTACTGTAGTTTTGTCATGTGTTTTAATATTTCATGACATTAGCTCCTTTCAATGTTTTTAATTCTCAGAAATTTTCTGGCTATCAATAGCATTGGTTTCCATATGAATTTTGATGCCCATATGCCAAGGTTCTCCCCCCCCCCAAAATCAGTGAAGTGAAATTGTAATACTCACCTTTTTGATGTGTCCGTTAATAATTAACTTGTTGGGGAGAATCCTTTCACAATAGATACATACATCAGCTCAACGCATTATATCCTTTCCATGTCATAATTTTACTTGTCAACTATTCCTCTGCTGAGCTAGGAAAAAAAAAATCACCTCTGTATTTGGAAGTTTTTCCTGGAGTCATTTCTTTTGTGATCCCTTATAATCTCCCAGGCTCTTTTTACAGGTGAGTAAAGTGAGGCTAATAGATACCCTGCTGCTGCTGATCTTTAGTCACCCAGCTAACAAAGGAGCAAAGTCCTAGGACTCAAACCCAGGATTTCTGATTCCAAATCCAGTGCTCCTTCCATCACTCCCAGAGAAACCTAAATGAGTTTAGAAAAGTGAGAGGGGAAAACATAGATCTCTATCTAGATTCTGAAAAGAGCTCAGCCAACCAGAAATCCGTGGAAGACAGGTATTTGTGAACCTCTTACCTGTCCTACCTTGTACAATTCTGATCCTTCTTCAGCTAGACTCTGCGCGTGACTATGGCAGTCCCAGTAACAGAAAGTGGTACAGAACTTCTAGCTAATATTATGTATTAGGTCCAGTCACACTGCTGCTGTGAGCTACTAACTTAAACAAAAAAAAGAGAGAGAGAAAATAAAAAATACTGAGACTTTGATCTCATGTTTCAAATCTGACTGTTATAAATAGATAGGGTTTTAGCTTAAATATACTCATAATTTTTTTCACTATGCAAATTGTGTTGGTTCCTTAGCAACAGAACAAATAAGTGTTTCTCCTGTAATTCTGTGTATGTTAGTTTAGAGAAGGCACACAATAAGTTAATTAGAGAGTGGCTGGGGGTGATTTGTAAATGTCATATTAACATGCTGCTGGCTTTTGTAGTGCCCGAAGACTTTAAAATCTAGAGTTGCCATTTCTGGCATGGTTGATTTATTTTTTTGTCTCCAGACCCTTTTCCCAGCTAATATTTGGAAAAGAGATTAAGAAGTGGTATGTGATATCATTGACTGCAACTTCTCACGACGGACGTGCCTGGTCTTGAGAAAAAGCAGATGTATAAACATCAGACCTGAAGATGAAGGTCAATTAGGGCATTCGAATCTCAGTGTATGACAGGTCAGAGGTTGTCCTCATCATCCTTTTGAAAGTGGGTAAAAAAGACTTTCTGACTTTAACTGGATACACCTATCTGTCTGCTTCTCTCTACAAAGCAGGCTGACACTCTTCATTAGCATTTACCACCTTTACCATTGATATGCAAAAGCCAGCCAGCTGCTCTCTGTTTCAGCTCTAAAAACTGCAGAAAAGAAAAACTTTAAAACACAGTTTAAACTCTGCACTCGTGGGTTCTTACCACCATCCCCAGCCTTCTCAACCAAAATACCAAACCAATGCAAGACTATCAGTGCAGACTAGTTTATTTCTAACAAAGTGATTTCTAATTATCCTAATAACTACAAAAGAAACATGTAAGACTCAGAATACTTCAACATTATCCAAACCCTTTCTCAGTATTGTCCAAAGTCCTTTCCCAGATTGCCCCAAAATCCTCAGTCTCTCCGTCCTGATCATCTCACCAATGTCCAGTCAGAGTCCACCTCCAGACGCTTGAAGACATGTTCCTTTGGCTGCTCCCTTGACTTGCTCCTCGTTGTCTTCCACGCTGTCTTCTCCTTGTCACCTTCAGGTAGCAGGAACTCCATGGTGCGGGGGTGGGGGGGGGCCACACACCCTATCACTTTCATTTTACTGGGTGAGAACTAGGACTTATACTGGGCAAATGATTCACCTAGAAATGTGTCTTTCTGCCTGATTGGGTCAAACCCAGAACTCTCTCTTCTGTCTTTCATAGCCCTTCTCATCCCCAAGCTTGAAATATTCCTTAATAGTAAAACTGGGTACTAATAAGTCAGAAGCCTCCAACAGCAAGCCAAAGGAAAAAAGCGGCACTTTTAATTTTTTTTTTTTTTTTTTAGACTAGGTCTCACTATGTTGCCTGGGGTAGTCCCCAACCTGCGAACTCAAGTGGGTTGCCTCCCTGCCGTTGGGAAGACAGGCGCCCACCACCACACCCGGCTTAAAAAGCAACACTTTCAAAATGCGGTTTCAGCTGCCTGGATTATTTCAGGTTCTTAAAACCTGCGAGTAGCAGATGCCAGTCAAAAGCTATTTGAACAACAGGGTTTTATTTACTAGGAAAATTAACTGGGAAAACAAAAGCCCTTAAAACCACCAGTGGCAGTTATCTTATCCCAATCACCATTTTTAGTCCCAAAGGTCCCATAGAACACATGTCCATGATGGTGCCCCTTTTACCCCTCCAAACCTGAGGCAGACAGGCTGCAAAATCCTGTCCTTTTTTCATCTTCTCTTTGCTTTGCTTTTCTCTCCAGCATTCTGAGTTGCTTCACTACTCCAAGGCTCTTCAAACTTTTTTCAATAAATGTTGATGTAAAAATCAGCTTTCCAAATCCCTGGCCATCTCTAGGTACCAGTTTTCCATGTCACGTTGCTGCAGCGCCTTCCACACTGGCTACTCTCTGCCGGCCACTTTCCCCTGGCTTCTTGCCACCACCAGCTCACTCTTCCGGGCTTCCACCCAATCTGGTCACTCAGGTTCCTCTTTACCAGTCCCCCTTTCTCGTGTCTCTCCCTTCCCAAAAGTCTGTGACCCAATCTCCGCTCCTTTTTTAAAATCTTCTCTCTCCCCTCCTAAAAACCAGAGCTCCAATTTCCCTCTACATACCCTCCTGGTGCCTGGGATTTGCAACAAAGTAAAAGAAGGAAGCACCCTTATCCTGTTTAGGCCTCTTTTACCTCTGTGTTTTTCAGACACAGCTAATGACACCAATGCCTAAATTTTAACACTGCCCATGTTGGGGGTCACAACTTGAATAGCACATCCCTTATCTAGAGCAACAAATTCTTTAAATAACCAATCCTTTTCTGTTTGCTGGCAAGAGTTGGTTTGCCTGTTTTGTCTGTTTTCTATTTACCTTGAGCTTGATTTCTGCCCAGTTTCCTTTCTGTAACTCCCTTCTACCATGGACGACCAGCTTGTATTACATCTGACTCATGTTTTGAGGGCAGGCAGGCAGAGAGGGATGTGTGCTGAGAGGAGGAACTCTATAACATCCAGGATAAGGTAGAAAAGTTCAAAAGACTTTAGGGAAAAGAAATCATTTATTTATGAAAAGGATAATTCTTCTCTGAGTTTAGTTATTTCAATTGCACAATATATTGGGTTTCAGTGTTTGCTTCTACCTAGTTCAACCACCACCTTTTTGATTGGTAGGGCAAATACGGTCTTTATATGTGATAACACTTGGTAGAATGAGGAACAGTAGGTGGATAACGATGGACACTTTGTGGTCAGAGATGAAAGCTAATTTTGTGTCAGCGATGCATGTGGCTGCAGGTAACAGAAGTCAGCTAGCAGTGCATAAGGACATACATTACCGTGACTCATGCCCACATAGCATGACGTCACACAGAGATGGTATTGATGCAGTATTGTTTCAGAATTTAAATGAAGCAAGAGTCACAGTTAGGGTCAGAGTTTTGGTTGGTGACCCATGACCTCATGTGACCTCCCCAGAAGGAGGCCAGGGCCTGAGAAGTCTCCTTATTTACACACCTTTCCTTTGACCAGAAAAGAAAAACACTCTCCAAAAGCCCCTGGCAGGGGTTGGAGGTTCTATGACATATCCTGCCCATGGTGAAGCCCACCCTCGCTGGCCAAGCAGCTGATGCAGTGTCTGCTGGGGGCGGGTGAGGATGAAGGGGCTGGGCCTCTGCTGACGTCACGAGCACCTGGTACTGATTCTGCTGACAGAGGGCCCAGTGCCTAGAACCTTGGCATACACCTTTCTGGACACAGGGGTGGGCTCCACAGTGGGTTTGCTTGCAAGTTGGCAGGGCTTTTTCCTGGGCAAAAAGACCCTGGGGAGGCAGCTCAGAGTCAAGAACAAGCTGAAGGTGGAGTTGTGCCACCCCCCCCCAACTTATTTGCCCTCGCGTGGGATCCCGCTACGGCTTATTTTACATGGGCTCCCAGTGGCTGACAGGGGCCTGGCACCCCAGCTACCTGCAGAGGAGTCAGACCTGTTGATGCAGTTTGAATCTCCTTCTCCACCTGTTCTGTTCTGCTTTTTCACCCTCAAAAACACAGCTGTTTCCCAGGACCTTCTTGTGACTCAATCATCTCTCTCCAAATCTAGTAAGCTTCTGGGGGAATCCTGCTAAAGATGTTAACCTGGAACAGCCCCTTTCACTTCAGCTCTAGCCGTGGAGTAGATTCTAATTCCCACCCAGGCAGGTCAGTTTTGAGGGTCAATGTGAAAACGTGTGTGAAAGCAGATTCCAGACTGCAGAGTATGATGTGCACGCTGGACCGATGGGGACGGAAGGGCCCAGCTGCTTTCCAGGTCAGCATCTGCTTTCATTCCATTTCTGCACTTCTGCCCACACTTGCCAAGGACAGAGTCTCTGGCCAGAGATCCCTTTCTTTGACAGGTAGAGGAAATGTAATTGCTAAAGTGGTGCTTTCCCTCCATCGCTGCTAAGAGCCTGGCTTTTATGGCTGCCACTGCCCCAGGATTCCAATTAGCGATTATTCTTTGGCTATGGGGGGGGGTGTCGGTGATAAAAGGTCGGCAGAGTTGCATTATAGTTTTCCATATTCAGGATATTGACAAAGACAAACAGTTCATTAGGTGGCACAGGTACTAGACAGGAACCCTCAGGGGACTGCCTCAAAAACTTCAGCCCTGCTTTCACAGGGTCCGCAGGGACAACAAAAAGGCCCCTCGATGCATTGGAGACCATCACCTTAATGAAGTCAGGCTTTTAAAAATAAGAAGCAGTCATCTATTTTCAAGCAGCTGAAAGTCTCATCTAATACGACTTGAATTGCTTCTCTGGGTTTTTTTCTCCTGACCTCCACGCTGGGAAGCGCTCTGACTCCTCTCACTTCCTTGGAGAGGAGGAAGAGAGGGCAGGAGGAGGGCCCGGACTCCCTGTCTGGTCGTCTGTGATTCTAGCACTCTGCTTCTGTCAGAGACTGGAGTTTACTTATTTATTTTTAATTTAATGTTTATTTTTTTAAACTTGATGGCACAGATATTTTTTTACATCATTATCTACAATGAGGTAGATTCTTTTCTTTTTTACATTAAAAAATTATATATATAATCCTGTGTAGCCCAGGATTTTCCCATTTCCTTAACACTCATTAAACATCTTGATCTTTTGTGCCCTCTGCCTCCCCTGTTTTCTTCCTCCTCCCCCTCTCTCGCTCTGTGGTTCGGTTCTGTTGGTTGTTTCTAATTTTTCTTATTCATTTGTTTGTTTTTTCCTGTATCCTTCACATAAGTGAGACCATCCCATATTTCTCTTTTTCTTTCTGGCTTATTTCTGCAAATATAAGTCCTTTTAGCTCCGTCTGTATTGCTGCAAATGACATATGTTTGTCAGAGAGGCCAGAGTTTAAAGGTGCATATTTTTCTTTCTTTTTTTTCATCGATCATATATACACATATATATTTCACATCATTTACATGCCAAATTTTCCACCAATGTCACCTGTGAGCTGTCATCGTGATCCCTTGTGCTCATCTCTCCCCTGATTTCACCTCCCTCCCTCCTTTCCCTTACTATCTGTTCAGTTCTGTTATCGGTTTGTTCGTTTTATCTTTTTTCTTGTCTTTTTGTTTGTTTCATCCAGTATCTCTTTTTCTTTCTAGCTTATTTCTGCTAGCTCCAGCCTTGTTGACATGAAGGGAGTGAGTTTGTCTTTTTTTGGTTGTTGAAAAGTATTCCAAACTTTTTGACCCATTCATTTATTCTTGGGCATCTGGGTTGTTTCCATCTCCTGATATTGTAAATAGTGTTGTAGTGCACATAGGAGTACAGGTGTCCTTTTGAATTAGTGCTTTTACGTCCTTTGGGTAGATTCCCAGAAGCAAATTCGCTACATCGAATGGTAGTTCCATTTTTAGTATTTTGCGGGTCCTCCACAAAGTTTTCTGTAGTGGCTGAACGAGTTTGCATTCTCACCAACGGTGTAAGAGTGTTCCTTTCTCTCCACATCCATGCCAGCACTTGCTGTTGCCTGTTTATGTTGTTGTTTGTTTGTTTTAATAAATGGACCATTCTTACTGATGTGAGGCGGTATCTCATTGTGATTTTGATTTGCATTTCCCTGATGATTAGTGATGTTGAGCACTTTTTCATATGCCTGGAAAGGTGTTAAAATGCATATTTTTCTTACAACATGGCTCCTGGTAGTAACTCTTCAACTGGTCATCCAATACATAGCCAAAGAAATGCTTAGAAGAAAACTGGACTTAAATAAAAAAGATTGTGAAAAATATTTAACAAATATTAGGATGTCCAAAGGAGCAGCTGGCTTCACAAGGACTGAAATATCATCTTTATGTCTCCAAAGCTGGTGTTTATACAGTGATGTCACTGCGTAGAAACATTCCAGCAAGTATTTAAGTTGTCTTTGTTTAGGTTACCTCATCATGCTTCTTTTGCCCTTGAGGGGTGGAAGACACAGCTCCCTCTGTGTTTCTTCATATTATCTTTGTGACTTCTACCCCCACTTCTACCTGGGATCACCTCCACATTCAGTTCATCCTGACTTTGCCTGACACAGCGTGGAGCACCCAAGAAGTAAGGAACAAATGTTTATGCCTAAATGCAGGTTTCATAGTATCTGACCCAGTCTCACCAGCTCTCTGCAGAGGGTGATATTATAAATGTGTTTCAAAGACACCCCACTGGTTAGGAGAAAACATTTACCACATATCAAACAGAGGATTAGTATGGAGACTATAAAAAGATTCAACAAATCAATGAGAGAGGAACATATAGTCAGTAAGAAAAAGGACAAAGGAACCAGACAGGTAAGTCACAAGGGGAACAAGGAAACATAGCTAATGAGATGCCACTGAATACCTTCTATGTATGCTGATTGCTGAAGCATCTGCTAATATCCCACATCAGTCAGCAGAGTGTGGGACTGTGGGAACATCATATATGGTCACTTTAGGGGATAAGTTCATCTAGTAACAATGGAAAAATACCTCCTGTGACCCACCTGTTCTATTTCTCAAATCCCACTCAATAAACACACTGGCCTGTGTGTGTGTGGGACTCATGTACTAATCCATTCATTTTAGTGGTGCTGATAAAGAGTAAATTTGGGGAAGAAATGGGAAAAGAGCATCTAAATGACCATCGATGGAGGAAGGACTCAGTGTCCAAGGAGAAAGTCATGCTGGTCGGTAGTTAAGAGGAAGGGACTAGGGCCGGGCACGGTGGCTCGTGCTTGTAAGCTTCAGCCTATGAAGTGGCCGGGGCTAGGGATTGTGGTTCGAGTCCCACCTGGGGTCCGTAGCGAGACCTAGTTCCAAAAAAATAGCTGGGCGTGGTGGCGTGCGCCTGTCATCCCAGCTACCTGGGAAGCTGAGGCTGGGGATTGCTTGAGTCTGTGGTACCCCGGGCAACAAGAGCCTGTGGTTCCACGGGCAAAAATAGCGAGACCTAGTCTAAAAAAAAAAAAAAAAAAAAAAAAAAAGAGGAAGGGACTAATTTCCACTTAGGAACAAGAGAGTGTTCTTGGAGGCAGAGGGAAGAATTGACGCCATTTATGGAAGTAATACCAAAGGAGAGTCTTGGAAGCCAAACATCAAACTGGTAAATGTGTCTGCCTTGGGGAAGAAGAGACCAGGTGGAACAGGGATGTCAGAAGGGTTTACACAGAGAAAAGTGGATCCCTGTGTCCTCCCTTCCTCTCCTCAGTGCTGACACAGTCAGTGGCATTTCCCAGCATCCCTAGCAGGTAAGTGTGGCCTTGTGATTAAATTCTGGCCAATGGGTGAGTGTCACAGCCTCTTTATGGCAGCCTCCCTCCTTCCTCTGCTACCTGGAAGCTTCATTTCAAAATGGTGGTGCCACTGATGAGGATCAAGATCCTGGGTCTTTCTGCCTGGAACATGCTGTTTGAGGAACATTGGCTGGAACTCCATGAGAGCAAGAAATAAACTATTCTGTGGAGCCACAGAGACGTTGATGTTCATTTGTGCTAAGAACTAGGTTCACCCAAATTAACACTGTGGTTATAGTGTCCATGAGGTGTTTTGGGGTTTCATAAGAATGCAATGGGGGATGCCACCATGGAAAACAGTATGGAGGGTCAAGCAACTGAAAATAGAATTTCTATAAGAACCAGTAATGCTACTTCTGGGTAGTTTTTTGAAAGAAAACAAAAACACTAATTTGACATAGGCATGCCTACATCGGCTGTGGTGTGATTTATAGTAGCTGAGATATGAAAGCTGCCTAAGTGAACAGCATGAACAGATGGGTAAAGATGATGATAGAAAGAGAGAACAGAGGCCAGGCATGGTGGTGCATGCCTGTAGGTGGCAGCCTAGGAGGCCATGGACGGGGCCAGGGATCGCCGTTTGAGTCCCACCGGGGGCACTTAGTGAGACCTAGTCTCAAAAAAATAACTGGGCGTGGTGGCGTGCATCTTTAATCCCAGCTACCTGGGAAGCTGAGGCTGGGGATTGCTTGAGTTTGTGGTACCCCGGGCAATATAAGCCTCCAGTTCCACAGGCAAAAATGGCAAGACCTAGTCTCAAAAAAAAAAAAAAAAGAAAAGAAAAGAAAAAAAGAAAGAGAGCATGGATATACAGCTGGTTGGAGAGCAAACTGGTTCAGCCACTGTGGGAAGTTGTATGGAGGATCCTCAAACTACTGAAAACGGAGCTACCGTTCGAACCAGCATTCCCACTTCTGGTAATCTATCCAAAGGAGACCAAAACACTAATTCAAAAGGATCACTGCACTCGGATGTTTATCGCAGAGCTAGTCACAATAGTCAGGGTATGGAAACAGCCCAAATGCCCCCAAACAGACAGGTGAATAAAAAAAAGTGGTAAAATTGGTCTATTTACACAATGGAATATTATTCAGTCATCAAAAGACAATCTTTGGTCATTTGCAGCAACATGGATGGAGCTAGAAGGAATTCATCTGCTAGAAGGATGGAGGTAGAAGGAATCGTGCTAGAGGAAATAACCTAGGAAGAAAAAGGGAAATACTGGGTGATCTCACTTCTAGGTGGGATAAAGGGAAAACATACAGAAGGGCAAGAAAAAGTTAAAATGAACAAACTGACAGCAGAACTATAGCAGACAGCAAGGGAGGGGGAGGAGGAAGAAGGAGGAAATCAGGGGAGGAATGGGTCCAACAGTTCAAGATGACGGTTCACAGGTGACAGGGTGGTGGGAGAACCTCAGGGTATACAATGATGCGAAAAACGCATGTGTGTGTGTGTGTGTGTGTGTGTGTGTGCAGTCAATTAAAAAAAGAGAGAGAACAGAAAACCATTCAGACATAAGAAAGAAGAAAACAACATTTTTGACAACATGGCGGAAACTCTAGGGCCCCTTGAGGAGCAACAGGGTCAGACAGAGAGATACCTATGTCTCAGCTGTGCGAGGGATTCAAGGAGGAGGAGGCAGAGCATACTCCTGAGTCACCTGTGGAATTAAATATAACCTTTCAAAGGAAGATGAGCTGAGGTGAAGCGCAGCCCAACCAGGACCACAGGAACATCAGACGCTTAGGTGACAATTGCTTTGTTTCCAGAAGCCCCGGATGGACTCTGGAACAAACCACTTGGAAAAGCTCCTTTTTTTTTTTTTTTTTGAGACTAGGTCTTGCTATTTTTGCCTGTGGAACCATGCAGGCTCATGTTGCCCGGGGTACCACGGACTCAAGCAGTCCCCAGCCTCAGCTTCTCAAGTAGCTAGGATTACAGGCTCCTTCTCCAGTCTGTGGAAACAGAACGGGATAGAGACCAGTGACCCAGATGCCAGTCCTGACTGTGACCCCATGCCTGTGGCACCTCACGTAAACCACACCCGGTCCTCAGCCTCCCCCTATGTGAAAAGGGGTGCTATTCAGGAAGCCAACCCGAGAGTCAGGGCTAATTCAGGGGTTCTCTTGACCTGTGAGGGGCTCGGAGTAGGCTGGCGCTTGGGAAAGGCTGAATGTGACGAGGCTGAAATAAAGGTCTAGTTGTTTGCTCATGCACTGGGATGGATGTTTAGGTTGTTTCATTCACCACAAAGTGGCCAAGACTCTGTGGCTCCGCCCCAAGTGGCCAGGGTTTGGAAGCAGGTACCCCGGGGTAGTGGGGGGACGAGCCGGCTTCTCTGTTGAGAGCTGTCGCAGCGCCCAGGCAGGAGGGACACTGTTCTGAGGGGCTGCCTGGGCACCACTGACAGCTCCTCCACCTTGCCCGTGCCCGCACCCTGCGGCTGGGGAGAGACTCAACCAGACCTTGGATCTGCGGGTTTCGTCATTATAGAGGATGACTTAAAAGTGTGATTTAAATTTGCATCACCACACACACACACACACACACACACACACACACAGAGCCCAGATGTCCAAATAAAGGGAAGCAGCTAGATAGGGTGGGCCCCTTGTTTCCCAGGGGTGTGCACGCCAGAGATGAGTCCCAAGCGCCCAACCTGGTAACGACTCCATGCGGCTCCCCTCAGCAAGGATGAGAGAGGGATGCTGAGTGGTTAACATCCTTCTCCCGGCCGCCCCAAAGGGCAGAGAACAGAGACTTGGCACCTGTCAGACAGATGAGGGCCATGGTCGCGGCAGGGTGGGAGGAGGTAGATGTACTCTGGGACTCATCATGGCGTTGCCCTGTCTGTTGGAGATGTTAAGCCCCCCCCACTTGACACTCCTGTCAATCAAAAAAGACAGACAGTGGATTTGTGACAACTTGGATGGAGCTAGAAGCAATCATGTTAGCAGACATAAACCGGAAAGAAAACTTATGTGTGGGCTACAGGGAAAACAGACAAAAGGACCAAAAAAAGTTAAAACAAACAGGCTGAAGGACCAAAGCATAAAACAAGAGAGGGGGAGGTGGGAGGGGGG
Source organism: Uropsilus gracilis (assembly GCA_004024945.1). Taxonomy (NCBI): domain Eukaryota; kingdom Metazoa; phylum Chordata; class Mammalia; order Eulipotyphla; family Talpidae; genus Uropsilus; species Uropsilus gracilis. The sequence continues at coordinate 16,414 of PVHY01006732.1, forward strand.
GAAGTCAGGGGAGGGATGGCAGTTCATGGGTGACAAGGCGGAGGGAGAAGCCTGGGGTATACAACGGTGTGAAAAATATGGAGGTGTGCAATCCATTAAAAATGATCAATAGTCAATCAATGAATGGATCAATCAATGAATCAATCAATCAAGCTAAATATGGAAACACCAAGTGACCCAGCCATACCACTTTGGGGCACCTACTTGATGAACACTAAATATCAACTCAAAAGCTGACACATCAACTCAAATAATACTGCAGAAAAATAAAAATTGAGACAGAGCTGCTGCCGTTGGGCCGGGGTGCCAGCGGGGTGGGGAGGAGAGGAGAGGTGCTCCTGCAGCACGAGCATCTGCTCCTTCGCGATGATCTCCAGCCCCTGCCCACCCACCAACATCTGCATGTCCTAGGTATCCCCTCAACCCAGACCTGCATGTCCACCTGCAGGTTGGCTAGGAGGGAGGATGGGGCAGCTCTCATTGGCTCCAGGTGGGGTTTTCTTCAAAAAACGGTCAGCCATCGTCCTTCGGACAGGAGCTGGAGATGGGGGGGCAACTTGCACTTATTTTCTCGTGTTGTTAGATGCCAGTTTTGCCCATGTCTACATAGAAATGTATGGACATGGATGTAGCATGTAGAGTGTACATGCATAGTGCATGCATGCAAAACGTGGCATGATTTGGGGTGCACCTTGAAAGAAGTTTTACTAACACACTCGCTCATCCAGAGGAGTGGGCTCTGAGGGTCCACGGACTCGGATGAGACATAAGGATGGACGTCCTCAGAGAGACACCATGTCCAGTTCTTCCAGTTGTTCTAGGGGGCCCCAAGATTCACCGGGGGGGGGGGTGTCCCAGGGAAAGAGCTCTTGCCTTCAGGTGTGACTCCAGCAAGTCTTCAGGCCACTCCAGCCTCTGGTTGCTCAGCAAGGGGCTCACCTAAGGAGCCCAGGGTTCCTTCTAGCGTCCACTTCCAGAGCCAAGTCAGATCGAAATCGATGGGTCCTCGCCTGTCACCTGTCTCAGGGACTGCCTCCGTGAGCACATCCCTCCTGGCTCACCATCCTCGGTGACTCACACTTGTGCAAACACACACGCAACAGTATGAGTTTTCCATGGAACTGAAACCTCGCAGAAAATGTGCCCCTATAAAACATACAAGCAAGAAAAATGAAAATGCTCACATTTAATTAACAAAATTCACAAAACGCTCATCATTTCATCCTTCAGGGTCACCGCTCTTCTTGTCTTGGTACCTGGCCTGCGGCCTGTTTTTCTATGCTTGTTTGTGCAGAAAATCCCTCCTATGCAGCAGTGATGTTAGCAGCTTGGCCGAGCCGTCACCGGTGAACAAAGATCTGCACGTATTTCCTGTATGAATTTGATGCAATTGGACATAGACGTTTACCTATGAGGCCATGACCTTGTCAAGGTCATAACTTCCCTCCCTCCAAGCTTCCTTAGTCCCTTTGTGTTGTTTGTTGACTTACTTTCTTTTCGCTGTGTTTCAGGGTAGGAACATTTAACAGGGACCAACCCACTGATGACAATACCATGTTAACCAGGGGCCTTGAACTTGAACTTCTCCATCTTGCAGAACTCAAGCCTCATACCCGTGGAAGCAGGTTGTTCTCTGAATTTATCTTATTTAAGAAAATCTTTTTTTCAAAATAATACTTAACTATGTGAAAAATAATAATAATTCCTGCTCTTTTGTTGGTTCGCAAAAACAATGAGGCACACCATCACCCTTCAGCACATGGAGCCAAAAATAAATAAGCGTTTACATAAATACTGAGGTTGAGTCCAAGGGCAGAAATGTGATTTCTCTCTCGTCATTTGCTTTTGATAGAGTTTTTAACTTTCTCTGAAACGTCTTCCCTGCTTGGATCTTTCCATTTTTACTTTCCTGCCTCTCCTTTCTTCTTCCTTCGCTGTTCATTTTTCAATATTGTTTTTTTGGGGTCATGACCCTCATATTTCTCTCTGAGTTTGGTTTTATTTCTCTTTTTTTTTTTTTGAGACTAGTTCTTGCTATTTTTGCCTGCGGAACTGTAGGCTCTCATTGCCCGGGGTACCACAGACTCAAGCAATCCCCAACCTCAGCTTCCCAGGTAGCTGGGATGACAGGTGCGCACCACCACGCCCAGCTATTTTTTTTTTTTTTTTGGAACTAGGTCTCGCTACGGGCCCCAGGCGGGACTTGAACTGCCATCCCTAGCCCCGGCCGCTTCATAGGCTGAAGCTTACAAGCACGAGCCACCGTGCCCGGCCCCATTTTTATTTCTCTTTTTCTGTCAAGAGTGAGTCTTTGTGGTCACATCCCACCTGTAGACACCCCTCTTTCTCTTTGCAACCCACCCAAACAGCCAATGTTTTCCCTGTGGATGACCATCCCATAAACGTCCGGCTTCGCAAACGAGGCCTCCCTCTGCAGAATTGATGACTTGGCAAAGCCATTTCATAAAAAATGATTCATGCTAATTAACAGTTTAAGTTCGGGCCATTTAATGGCACCCGACAAAAGGGTCAAATGAAACTCATGGGTGTCATATGTCAAAGGTCACAGCTCAAGGATGGGACCGAACAGTAGTTAAAAATACAAGGGAGAGAGTGTGTGAGGAGCTTCAAGCAGAGGCCCACACCCAGCCTGGTTCTCCGTTCCTTCACTCACAAGTATCTCCACTTCAGCATGTATGTTTAGGGGTATCGGCCCCACCGCAAAGCCGCAAACAAAGGCAGAGGAGATGATCTACAACGGCTAATCACAGATGCCTGTATCCACAGAGAAACTTCCTCACCAACACTGCCAGGGCGCGGAGAACCCCTAAATCTGATACCAGAACCATAAGGTAAAGCAGCAAAACAACAGAAATGGGATTGGAGAAGATGGCTTGCAACGAGAAAGCTTGGACAGACCACAGACAGATATAGACTGGCCGCGCAACGCAAACTTAAGACAAAACCTACCATCAAGGCTCGCCTGGTTTCGAGAACACAGCCCCTCACCCCAAAAAAGAACACTGCCACAGGAAAGAAAGAGACAAAGGACTTAACACAGACTAGCAAACAGCAAAGAGCAGGGTGTGAGAGAAAGGAGGGGGCACCAGCGCGGGGGAGAGGTCTCCCAGAAACCATTTACTGAGGATGTGATCTAAAGAATAAAAATAAATAAAAGTAAAAAAAGAAAAGGAATTCAGTTGAGTAGAAAGTATAATAATTCTCCTACTCCCTTCAGCCTTGAGTTCCTGGTAAGCCACACGACACACAAGAACAAAAGTCCACTGTGTGTCCAACCTTAAGGAACATCATCTCAGGCATGCTCACCCTAAAGCCCACCCTCCACAGCCGACATCCTCAAGGTTCACTCATCTTCATATCCTCATTCCACTTCTTCTCGCCCATGCAGCCACCATGTTGCTCCTCCCATGTGCTCCTTTCCCTCTCATCTTTGTCCCTTACCTACGGCTCTGTCTGTCCCATCCTCACATCTAGGGTCTTAACACCAAACACCTGCAGCAGAAGAAGGGAGCAGAAAGTGCAACCAAACACCAACTTGGTTGGCTGGAAGGTTGGAAGTTCCATTTCTGGGAAGTAATGAGATGAGTGAGCAAGGGCCAGGCAAGATGGCGCCCATCAAATGTTCAGTCAGGATCCCTGGGAGATGCGTGGTTGGTGTTGTGACAGCACCTGACAATGAAAAGGAGCAAACTCTGACTGAGGGTGGAGAGCAGTTTCCAAGGAAGAGAAAAATGTGTTAGGGAAACTACGGGTTGGTCTGAGGGGGACCCATGTACCCACATTCCAGTGGCTGCCAAGAGGCCCTTTGCTCAGAGAATGGGTCACACAGTGAGGTGACCCATGAGGTACTCAAGTGTCGTCTATCATGGCAGGGACACGTGTGGCAAGCTGAGATGATTTGTCACTTCTGGAGTGTCCGACTCTCAGGGAGTTAATAGCCCACACCCCTGAGCACTCAGGTCATGCCTGAAGGAAACGGTTAACATGCACAGACCATGACTTGGTTTCAGGGGCTGCTGGGCTGGGAGGTGGGGGGGTGCACAGTAGGGATTCTGGGTCTCTCTGGAGATGTGGGTCTGGAGCTGGGCAACTCACAGTCCATCCATGAAAGGCCTAGCAGGGACTGGCACCATGAAGTCCTCATACCCTGTCTCATAGGAGTTAAGTTCTAGTGTCACCTCATCTTTTTTTTTTTTAGACTAGGTCTTGCTATTTTTGCCTGTGGAACTGCATGCTCACGTTGCCTGGGGTACCACAGACTCAAGCAATACCCAGCCTCAGCTTCCCAGGTAGCTGAGATTACAGGTGTTCACCACCACACCCAGTTATATTTATTTTTTGGAACTAGGTCTCACTACGTGCCCCCAGTGGGACTTGAACTGTGATCCCGGGCCCCAGCCGTGGCTTCCTAGGCTACTGCTTACAGGCATGCGCCACCATGCCCGGTCCGTGTCACCTCATCTTACTTATGAAGAGTGTGAGGTTTAGAGAGACAAAAGCACCAACTCCTGATCCCCAGGTACTGCGTGATGGGCTGGACTGGGTCCCCCACTTGCTCTGCCTGCACCCTCTCTGTCACCCCCTCCTGCAAGCTGCCTGTTCCCCAGTTGAGTGTGTCACAGTGGCCACATGGGAGGGAAGGGTGAGCACCACCCACAATTATTTAAAGCTGCAAAGGTGAATCCACATCAAGGAAAATTTCTGGCAAAGGAACTACAAGTTTGGGCTGAATCCTGAAAGGGAGCTGGAAAGTAAGCAGGCTTGTGGGTGTGTTTGAGGAGGCAGAGAGAGTGCGGAGGCGATACTGATGGACGAGGAAACTCCCCGTTGTGAGGCCTGGGCCTGGTCTTGTGGTCCGTGGCTGCGACCTTGCCTCGGTGTCAATGTCAACAGCTGTTGTCACCAGTCGATGGGCCTCCTGCTCCGTACTTAGAGATTCTCTTTATGCACTTAAAAGGCATCATTAGGACCGAGTGGCTATTAAAGTGGTCTTGTTGGTCAGAATGGTTTTCCGAAGCAAATGCAGAGGAAACGCGTTGAGGGTTGGAGTCATTAGCTGTGACCGCAGCAGGACTGACCGTGGACAAATGTGCCATTAATCTTGATAAGGGGAAGTGTGAGCAATTCATAAAATCTGCTTGGGGAGGTTTCTCCCTAAATGGACACCCACATGAATGACCCCGTGTCTTTGCTCCAGGCAAGAGAGACATGTGTGTGCTGTGACAGTGACTTGGCATCAGGGGCTGCTGAACTGGGGAGGTGGGGAGCGCACAGTAGGGATTCCGGGTCTCCCTGGAGATGTGGGTCTGGAGCTGGACAGCTCACAGTCCATCCATGGAAGGCTTACCAGGGACTAAGCACCATGAAGTCCTCATACCCGTCCTCTGAGGCAGGAACAATTCTTGTTCCCATTTCAGAGGTGGGAAGACTGAGGTTAAAAAGGCTTTGCCATGGCCTGAAGCTGCACAGCTAGTAGATGGTGGAGTTGGGAGTCAAACCCAGGCAGTCTGGATTGAGAGGCTGTAGGAACTTGGAACAGGTTCCTTCTGCCTTGGTTTGGGGTATAGCACAGACTTGGGGGCTGTATAGACCTGGGCTTGAACTTCAACTCTGTTACTCCCAGGACCTTGGACATTAATAAGGGACTTGAGACTCAGCTTCCCTTTGTACCGAGAGGAGAGTGATTAGGAAATGACATGGCATATCAGGCGCTCGGTGGTGCTTAAATACACACGAATGTCTGCTGTTTCCACATCAAAGCTGTGAGTGCTGACCCTGCTGAGGCCCTGCTAGGGGACATGGGTGCCAAGGAGGTGCCCCACCAGAACCTCTGTGACCAGGGAGGACCCAGATCCTGGTCAGAGGGTCAGCGCCATCTTCCCTGTTACTGGCTTCCTAAGTGAGCTTGTCCATGCTGGGTCCTTGGTTCGAGTCTGTGATGAATGGGCTGTTTGCATTCCCACAGAAGTCATGTGCTGAAGCCTCACCCTCAATGGAACTGCTCCCCAGCACCCAGCTACTGAGTGATGGGCTGGGCACCCCACTTGCTCTGCCTGCATCTAAAGTCAAGCAAAATGGGGTACTTAGCAAAACTGACCTTTTAAACCCAGATACTCCTTAGGTCTTAGGTTTGTCCCAACCTTTGCAAGCAGTAGCAAAACCACATAAACCTTAAGAGGATGCAAAACCATAATCCCAGCCTTGGGAGGCTGAGGCTAGAAAGTGCTTAGTCCGTGGGTTCGAGACTACCCCGGGCAATATACCAACACCTAGTCTCAGAAAAATAGTGGGGCGTGGTGGCATGCACCTGTAATCTCAGGTACCTGGGAGACTGAGGCTAGGGGTTGCTTGAGTTTGCAGGATTGGGACTACCCCAGGCAACATAGCAAGACCTAGTCTCAAAAACAAAAACCAGATTTACTGACTAAAAGCACAAAACAAACAAAAGTCACTGAAGGCACAAAGAACCCCTTTGGTAATCTTACCCACCAGTCCAGTCTCTAGTCCAAAAAGTTGCATGTGGCCTTCAGCCATGTGCTTCCACAAAATGGTGCCATCTCACCTTCAAGCCAGGGGAAGAAGCCACCGTTGCTCCTTCTTCCAAAGCACAGCCATTCACTTCAAGCCAGAAGAAGCCAAGATGGCATCATCGAACCTTCTTCAAAAGCAGGAGATTCAAATCCAGTGAAGAAAACCAGGATGGCGTCTTCAATTCTTCAAAAGGCACAGCTCCGGCATTCTTTCAGCTCCAACTCTAAAGTGGCCTGAAACCAGCAAGACTCACTCGATATAACAGCAGCAACCACTTCAGATGTTTCACGATGAAAACAGCAAGACAGCAAGTTCTCCTCAGGTCTCCAGACAATTTCCAAGCTTCGCAGTTTCAAAGTTAAACCAAGTTCTCAAGTGCCAAATTTCCAAGTCAGCCTGCACAGGTCACAAGTTTCTCCAACATGCCTCCCCGGGTTCCTCATCAGCCCAGGCTAGGGCCTGGACCCTGCCTGCTCCAGCACATGGCAGCTGGCAGCTCCTGATCTCCTCTGCTCTACACCTACTCTCTCTCCTCTCCACGTGTTTTCTCTTCTCTGTCTCTTCCCTAATCTCCTCAATCTCTTACCTTCCTTTCTTTCTCCAAGTCTCTGCCCACAAGGGCACAATGACTGTTATTCCAATGTAGCACCACCAGTGCTGGGGGTCACGGCCCCCCAATTTCACCACAGCCCCCATCACACCCTCTTTGTGAACACTTCCTCCAAGCTGCCTGTTCCCCAGTTGAGTGTGGCATGGTGGTCTCACAGGAGGGAAAGGTGGGCACCAAAGGTGGCGGGGAGACCAACACAAGTATTATTACTATTATTATTATTTTGCAACAAGATCTCACTATGTTGCCTAGGATAGTCCTGATCCCGTGGACTCAAGCAATCCCCAGCCTCAGCCTCCCAGGTAGCTGGGATTACAGGTGCCCGCTACCACACCCGACTTTTTTTTTTCTGAGACCAGGTCTTGCTATGTTGCCTGGGGTAGTCTTGAACCTGCAAATTCAGGAGATCCCTGCCCTCTTGCCTCTTGCCTCTTGCTTGGATTACAGGTGCATGCCACCTCGCCCGATTCCAACATAATTATTTAAAGCTGCAAAGGTGAATCCACATTAAGGAAAATTGCAAGCAAAGAAATGACAAGTTTGGACTGAGTCTTTTTTTTTTTTTAAATTCATTGTATTGATTTGTCACAATTGTGCATTAATTGATCCCTCCTCCTCCCTCCATATCCTCCCTCTGTATCCCCCCTTCAGTCACTCCTTCTCCCATTTTTCTGCAAATTGTTGGTTGGTTAAGTTGATGTTCAGTTATTGGTTGTTTGACCTGTTGTTCACCTCCCCCGCCATCTTCCCCCTCCTCCTCTCTCTCTCCATGGTTCAGTCCCATTGGTTGTTTTCATTTTTTCATATTTGTTTGTTTGTTTTTCCCTATATGCATCATATAAGTGAGACCATCCTGTACTTCTCTTTTTCTTTTTGGCTTATTTCTGCTAATGTGAGTCTTTCTAGTTCCATCCAGGTTGCTGCAAATGACATGTGTTTGTCCTCCTTGATGGATGTGTAGTATTCCATCGTGTACACGTACCACATTTTTTTTAACCAATCATCTGTTTGGGGGCATTTGGTTTGTTTCCAATTCTTTGCAACTGTAAACAGGGCTGCAATGAACTGGACTGAATCTTGAAAGGGAGATGAAAGGCAAGCAGGCTTGTGGGTCCTGTGAGGAGGAACTAGGGGTCAAAGGAGCTCGGAAGGATGCTCATCCAATAGGACTGCTGCGTTTACAGGAAGTGACACCAGAGGGTCCCTATCTCAGCCGGGGGATGGCACCTTGAGATGGGAATCTCTGCAAACCAGGAAGAAGGTCCAGCCAAGGTGGCACCTTGAACTTGCACGACTCAGCCCTCAGAACCGTGAGAAGATAGGTGTCTGCTCTCAAAGTCACGTGGGGTACAGTGTCTCGTTATGGCAACTGACGAAGACAGAACCCCAAGTCTGCATGTCAGTGAAACCCCAAGTTTGCAAGTGCACTCAGGGCTGTCTCCACACACCAGAGGTTCACAATTCAGTAAAGGTGGGTGCAGATGTTGTCCCCCACCAATCAGTAGGGGTGGTTCCCCTCCTCTTCACTATGGACACATTTCAGTGACTTCCTGCCAGAGGAAGCCATGGTGTGAGGCTTCTGAGGGTATGAACTGAGAACCCCCTAGCTTCCGCCCAAGCGTCTGGGAACAGCTGTGGCCTCAGCAACCCAAGCAGCTGATGGGGAGGCTGGATACCCCCACAGGGGCGGGCGCTCCAGACCCTTCCGGAAGTTTCCTTCCGCTCTAGCTCAGCTGCCTCTTCTGATGCCACGTGGACCCGGGACAGACCCTTCTGCTGAGCCCTGCCTGGGTAGAAAACCTGTGAGCAAACCAATGACAGTTGTTCTGAGCTATTAAGTTTGGGGTGATTTCTCCTTGGTGATATACCAGGGACCCCAAGAAACACCACCACCTGCTCGGGGCCCCTCTGAGCCTCCTGTGTGGCCACCATGACACACGTTGAGTCACCCCAGGGTGACTTGGCACGTGTACTTAGGGTCTCCTCTAGGGGGTGAGGGGGCCCCACTTTCTGTTCAGGCAACCAGGGTGGGCGGGGTTTAAGGACATCTCTTGCTTCTGCAGGGCCTGGGAGGTCCAGGTTTCCGCCCATCTTTGGATGTCTTCAGGAATCACATGGCCAAATGTACCCGTTTACCATGGGGCAAGCAAGAAAGCCATGGGCTCAGGGAAGAAGCCCAGGAAGAAGTCTGGGCTCAGGCTCCGGACTTGCAACCTATCATGTCTACTTTCTAGAAAGTGCTGGAACCGGAAAGGAAAACAGCTTGGGCTGCTTGCTGGAATCCCTTGGAAACTTTAGACAATCCTGCTGAGCTCCACCTAGACAGATGGTATCTGAACCTCAAAGCAAAGCAAAGGAAAACAAAAGTGACTCTTCCCATGCACCACTGGGTGGGAAGACAGCTCAGGACTCCGGCTATCACCACCGGCATCGTTCATGCAGCGCCATCCCTTACGATTTAAATGCAGTCAACTTGGAATCTGGAGACAGTCCCAGGTGATGAAGGAAGACAGCAGGCTCTGATGAGCTCATAAATAATAGTTCCTATTAAGACGGATGAACTGGTCCAGGAGTGGAAGGTGACCCCCTGGCAGTGGGGGGTCATGTTAAAGGCTGAGTCTCAGGAGGGCTGAAAACCCTCCCTTTTCAACTCTTTTCAATGCTCTGGTTCTCAACAATGACGTCTGGAGGGTGCTCATTTGTCTTTAGTATCTTTCCACCCTTGGGCAAAAACCAGGGAGCTGGTTGAAACAGGGTGACGGGTGATGCTGAGTTAAACCTTGGTCCCCAGCCCTAGCGGTGGAGTGGGAGGATGAGAGAAGTTGTGTGGAGGTACTTGCCCAAGCAGGGCCCAGATCTACCACCAGGACTGAGGCTCAGACACAGGGGGGTCACATACCTCCTCCCCCCTCAAGCCATTGCTCCCCACCCCCCCAACTTAACAATTAGCAGAAAAAATCAGGCTGGGGGAGCCCTCCCCATTCCTGGGCAATACCGTCAGGCTGCATTCTTGCTCTGATCTTAGTGGAAAGTTAAGCCCCTGAAGGAGAAAGAGAGGAGGCAGGAGGTGGGAGAAAGAGTGAGTCATGGAGAAGGTTCATCAGCCGAATTTCAGAAGCTACTTAGAGAAGAATTTGGCTCAAAGAACTTTGTTCTGCAAAGGGAAAACTTTCCAATGTCAAGGACTGTGTGTTGGGGTTTGGGGGGAGCCCCACCTCCCCCTGCCTTCCCACGTTCTTGATGCTTCTGATGCCATCTTTGCTCTGTGGTGCTAGCTCTCCCCATGTGTGGCAATTTTTGGCTGCCAGCCATGTTGGGGGCCAGGATTCTCTTACACACGAGGTTTAGGGAGCTCTGGAGACACTCCAACTCCGGAACCCTAACTTGTCTTCTGGGAGAGGCCACCTTCTCCGCTGCCTTTCCAGCTCCTGCTGCAAGAAGCCTCTAAGCTGCAGGCTGAGGATGGGAGGTGGGTAGGGATGGGGAGGGGGAGGTGGAGGACTTGGAGAAGAGAAGGGTTAGGGATGGGGAGAGGAAAGAGGGATGGGGAGGGAGAGGAGAGGGTGGGGGGAAGAGGGGAAGGGAGGAGAAGGGAGGGGAGTGCAGGGAAGGGGAGGGGAGGGGAAGAAGCTGAGCGAACCAGATAGAAGGCTGAGTGTGAATCCAGAATAAACCCTGGAGGAGGTGCTCACACCTGTTAGGAGGTACCTGCTCCAGGACCACAAGCTCTGGATCTGGCCTGGGAGGTTTGTCCCCACCCTCTATTCCAGGCCACCGCAGCCCCTAGGGTTCTGGTTAAAGGCAACCCCCTGGTCCCTGCACCCCACGGCCCCAATTCTCGGATTCTGGCTGTAGAACATGGACTGCATTTTGCCCAGCACCCCTGGGCTGTCTCAGACTTGGGGGGCCTCCAGCACCATATTCCAAGGAATTGGGGACACTGGGAAAGGAGTGGTGGCTCCAGAGCCACCACAAGGGCCGCTAGCCCCTGTCGCTGGCCGGCAGCGGAACCCAGCCATGCAGACCCAGGCCCGCTCGGGGTCCGGCTTCTCTGCTGGCCGCTGGGCAGCTGCCACGGGTCACCTGGCCCAGCTCCTGGGCCCTCGTTCAACAAGGACACAGCGGTGAGACTTCACCCTCTTGGCACCTGTGCTGCCCAGGGGAAAGGCTTCAGGGCTCTGGCGGGAGCACCTCAGGTTCTTAGAGATCCTGGGGGAGCCCACCTCCCCTCTACCCTGTGATGAATCCTGATGGGAAAGGGGTCACTGAGGGACTCCCTGCCTCAGTTTCCCTTCCCCCGAACACCCCCTACCTTGCCCCCCCACATGCTGGTTCTTGCCCCCCATGCTGGGAGGGGCTCATTCTGAGGGATTTTGCGGCCCAGTTCCTCCTGTGTCACCAATCCGAGCCCCAGTGGCTCCTTGTGCGGTTCGTGGCCACTGTAGGTGGCCCCAGCAGGCTGGGCGGAGGGGGGAGCACAACCCCCCCCCCCTTGCCCTGGTGCTTCACCCAAGCAGTTCCGAAAATGAGGAGGGAGATTATGCTGGAGATTTGCAGGCTGTGTTCAAGAGGCAAGACTGAGCAGCGTGCCTTGAGGGCGGGATAATCTGGGCTCAGACGGCCATTCCCAGGCCTGTGCTGCTAGAGCGGGCTGGACCAGGCATGAGTGGCCGCTCGGGGAAACTGAGAGAGGGGAGGGGCTTGCCGGGGTCCAAGCGGCCAGCTGGGTGGGGGCTGCAAGGCCTAGAGCTGCAGTCTGGGTCAGCCTTTGCCTCCTTGGCGCCTCCTGCAGCAGGACTAGGGCTCCAGGCTGTGAACCCAGGCCTGGGTGCAGGCTGGGGGTGCAGGCGGGAGGGGGGAGAGGTGAGGCTTCCCAGAGGAGAGACGGCAGAAGGCGTCCTGGGGGCTCAGGTAGGTGGATCCCAGCTTAGAAGAGGTTGGAGAGTGACTGTCCCCCCCATCTCCCCTTCCCTGGAGCTGCACCTCAGCTTGGCCACGTGACCACAGGCTCAGGTGGGTCCCCCCTCTCCACGGGGTCCTGTCTGCAGGTGCAGCCCGCAGGGGATGCAGCGGGCCTCCCCGAGCTTGCTGGAGCGAGTCTCTGCGGCTCCGTGGCCCCTGGGGTCTACCTGGGCCCTCAGGAGGGCTGGGCCGAGCTCCTAGCTCGGAGAGAAACCCCCAGCTAGCGCTCTTTATTACAAGCTTTAATCCCCAAAGCCACTGGAAATAATGTTTATCTTTTCGCAGTTTAATTTCCCAGTCCTGAGGCCTCCGGTCAGTGGGGGGGGGAGGGGGGGTCGCAGCTGCTGTCCGAGCAAATGAAACGAAAGGGGGAGGCAGAGATCTCCCCAGGAAGCCAGGAAGCAGGGGGTGGGGAGCACCCTGCACTGGAAAAGGCACAGAGGGGGGTCTCTTCTTCGGACCCCCCACCTGCCCTCAGTTTCCTGAGGGGGGAGAGTGCAGCTTTGCCAGTCACCATCTCCCCAGCCTTCTGACTCTGAGGCCCGGCTGGGCTGGGAGCTGCAAGCTGCTCCCCACAGATGCTGTGCCCCGCCCTGCTCCTCCGCAGCCCCCAAGGGGCCTAAAAACTCTGAAGTCTATGGCCCCTTCTTGCCCAGAGGGCAGTGTGGAGGAGTTGGCTCCCAGCAGGAGGCCAGGTTGTGGGCCCAGGGCGCACCCTTTCAAGTCCAGGTGTCAGGTCCCAGGCTGCCCTCCTCCCAGGGCATGGGTCAGGTCACCCCCTCTTTCCTCTGAGTAGCTGCAGAGCCCCTAACTCAGGGTTCTCTTGCAGCGGCAGGCACCCTCTACTCTCTCATTCCCAGCCCACCAGACCCTGGACTCCAGGGGTGAGAGATGCTTCCTGGCTGGCCAGCGCCCCTCACTTGCCCAAGGACTGTTGCTGATTCTGGGTTCAGCAGAGAGAATGTGTCCTCCTGTCTCATCAACCCCCGAAGCTTGTCAGGTCTCCACTGTCCTACCGGAGCAACTGGGGGGGGTCCCAGCAGCGTGCCAAGGGGGGACCAAGATCACCCCCACTGCCTGTCCTCCCAACAGACATAAAACCCAAGTGGAACCCAGAAACCATCGCAGCTCCCAGGGAAATAGGCTGACTGCTCCCCCACCTCTCATCCAGCTGCCTCACGGGGTGGGGGGGGTAGGGGGGGTGAGCATTGGTCAGTGGTCAGCAGGGCACCAATTTCCAATACACTAACAGAGGGGCTGTCTGGAGAGTGTCCACCCATGCTTATACTCACTTCCAGAAGCCCGATGGCACCCGATGGCACCCCATCTCCCACACCACCCTCTCTCTGAGCCCCCCACCCCCACCCCAGCTCTGCCAGAGACAGCTCACAAGCTTAGGTTAGGATGGATTATTTTTAAGGACACAAGCAGAGGAGGTGAGACTTTCACAGGGTCCTGGGCAAAGTGAGTGTGTTGGGGAGTGAGCCCGGGAGGGAGGGAGCAGCTTCAGACCCTGAATCAAAAAGGAGGGAGGAGAGTTTGGAAGACCCAGTGGGTGAACCCCAGGCCTGTCTTCTCCCTCCGGGGCCTTCCCCCAGGTGCCTGCCACCCCCTCCTAGGGACTCTGGGGAGATGCCCTCGGCCAGCCACTCCCAGGGAGGGCAGTGTGCAGGAGGGGCTGGCAGGAGGGATGGTGCCTTTTCCTCTTATGGAAATGAGAGCCGCTTCTCTGGCGAGGGCTCCAACTTCTTAGCGTGGAGGTGAGTTCGAAAACTCGGGCTGATTTCCAGATTCTTCGGTAAATCGCAGCCGTGTGGCTAACCTGCTGAGGGAGCAAAGGTTGATTAAAACCCGAAGGCCACAGGGGGCAAGTACGGGGTAATAGGGGTAAGTCGGGTCTCCCCTAAGGGGAATCAAAGGTCCAGAGGCAATTTGCTGGCCAGAGGTAGCATTTGGACCCCTCATGTGTAAATTAAAATAACAGCGGAACCCAATTTTCTAAGCCAGGAGCTGCTCGGAGAGAAATTGCTACAAGAAGCCCAGTCTGACAGCCAGTTGCCGGAGGCTGCTGGAGGCCTGTTCCTTTCTGGGGTGAAACGCCCTTTCACCAGGCACAGCCAGAAAGCCAGTCAGGGCAGGGGAGTTGACGGGCAGTCACAGCCTGCTTGGAGGGCTCCTTTCTGGAACAGCGGGAGGGGGGGAGGCTGATTCTCACACCCTGGCTTTAATCGAGAGGGGAGTGCCTGGAGAGCCCCCATAGACTTTTCTGGAAGCCTCGCTCTCCAACTCTTCCCAAGGACAGGCAGGGGACAAGGATGCCCTTGTGCCAGAGCTCATGGTGGAGCCCCCCTGACAGGCCCCTGGGCGTGGTGGATACAGAGGTCAGGTTGTCCCTTTCTGGGATGGCTTTCTAAGGGGCCCAGTCTCCTTCTTACCCTAGGACGATTATTTGACTTTATGATAAGAGGGGACTAGAGGGGCTCTTAGTTTCTGTATTGCAAGAGCTGTGGGACGTCCACATCCGGATGTGGGCGTGGCCAGAGAGGGCCAGGGTGGGTGTGCCAGGCGGGTGTGCCAGGAGGCAGCACGGAGGCCTGTTTGGGGTCAGATCCTGCCAGGGCTGGATAGCTGGGGCCACTGGTAGTTGGGTAGTTGGGGCCACTACCTTCTGCTCCGGACGGGTACTGGCACTGTGCTGCGGGCTCCCTCCGCCGCGGACAGGGCAGCACGCAGGCCTGCAGGGCGAACGAGGCGTTTCCGAAGGCTTTGGCTACACGCGAGGACTCTTCGCACGTGGAGTTTCTGGGGACCCTGCGTCGCGCGCCGTTGCCTGGCGGCTGGCTGGGAGCCAGGTGACACTCGGGGCTGGGCGGGGTCAGGGGTGCGCCTGGGCGCGCCGCCGCGGTGTGCGCCAGGGACCAGATGCGCGGCTTCTCCGACGGGTAGTGCACGGTCAGCCTGGGGCGCCCGGGCTCGGCCGCGAGGAAATCAGTTTCTCCCAGGTCCGGAGGCTCCTGAAAGGAGCAGAGGGGCGCCTCCAGGCCGCGCTCCCCGCGGGCCAGCCCGGCTCCCCGGGGGGCCGCGCACGGTGTCAGCAGCGGCTGGTCCTTGGGAAACGGGGCCAGTCCGTTCGCGGCTGCGGGCACCGCCTCCTCCTCTTCGGCTTCTTCTTCCTCCTCCTCTTCCTCGAGGTCTTCGAGGTCACTCAGCCGGAGCCCCCGCGCCTCCCGGGGAGCCGTCGCGTCTGCGGGAAATCAGGAGCGAGTGAGAAAAGCCCCAGGACCCGGGGGACACCGCAGGCGCGCCCTGCCCTGGACAAGCTTTTAGCAGGACGGGCAGCTCTGCGCGCGCTAGGGGTGTGACTCGCCGGGGGCGGCCACCCCATCGCTGGCCCTCCCCCTGGACGAGGCCTTGCACCCCCTCCCCGCCAGAAGTCCCTCTCCCAGCCCTGCCCCCACCCGGGAAAGACAGTCTCCGGAGCTGAGCAGAGCGCTCGGGGCACCACCAGCCGCTCTGCCCTGCGCTGCCGGAGGTCCCGGTCTTGTACCCAGTTCAGCACCCGAGGGGCAGATGTGTATTATTTAATGCAGCGAGTGAGCGAAGGCCGACTCGGTGCCAGGCGTCGTGGAGACATTTAGGTTCTAAGTCCTTGGGAAGTCCAGCCACGAAGACGACTCTTTGGAGGGCGGCTGGCATCCCCCAGCGGGTGGACAGATGCCTGCACTAGCTCCCAGCGACCACGGCACAGGACAAGACGCCATGGAGAGTGAGGGAATGCCAGGGGCGTGGGGTGGGGTGTGAGGGCTGGAAACAAGGTCCCTACTCGATGCTGGGGTGGACAAGTCAGAGGGAGCCGCAGGGGCAAAGGCCCCACTCTGCCAGCCCGCTGGCCGGCTGTAGATGCTGCATAGGGAGTGGGTGCACAGCCTCGCTACCTTTGGGGTGTCCGGTCCGGCACCCCAGGGTCTCCTCCGTGCCAGCCTCCACCTTCCTCTCCTCCCCGCCTTTGTTCTTGGGCGCCCAGGTCATCTTGTTCTCCTTCTTGAGGCGCCGGCGCGCGTTGGCGAACCAGGTGGACACCTGGGTGAGGGTCATCTTGGTGATGATGGCCAGCATGATCTTCTCGCCCTTGGTGGGGTAGGGGTTCTTGCGGTGCTCGTTGAGCCAGGCCTTGAGTGTGCTGGTTGTCTCACGCGTGGCGTTCTTCCTGCGCCCCGCACCGCTCAACTCCATGGCGCTGTACCTGGGAGGGGGAGGGGAGAGCCTGGTTCAGGAGCCTGAGGCTGGGACCAGCAGAAGCCAGCGACTCTGGCCCTGAGGTCTCACTCTCCGCTCTCCTTCCTTCTAGCGCACCTGTCGCCCGCCCCTCCATCTGCTGTGCTGGTGGGCCCCCCCGCCTGAGCAGGCGCAGGGAGGAGGCTTTGGATTTTGGAGACCACCCACTCAGGGGACCCCCTCCTTACCTGTCGTACTGGTACTGCCCCAGGGTGTGATCGTAGGGGTAGTAGGCTCCTGGCTGTGCCAAGCTGGGCGTAAAGTTCCCTGCGGCCTCCTTGAATTCATACTGCGGATTCTGGTGTGGGAAGAAGAGAGAATGCAGGCCCTCTCTGGGGAGGAGGCGGCGGAGAGGGTCTGTGCGCCCCAGTCAAGTCTGGTTCAACTCTTAGTATCACCTCCAGTGCCTGCAGTCGCTCCCCATTGGCCGAGGGGCCTTGGGCACAGGTGAGGTGCTGTGTGCCTCAGTTTCCCTCCCCGGCAGACTCCTCGTCCCTTCCCTTTCCTTCCACAGCCATTCCCTCCCCCTCCCCTCCCCTTCGCCCCAGATGGAGTACCCCCACACCCCTACTTTCCTTCCACAGCCATTCCCTTGCCTTTGGCATCTTTTGGGTGTGGCGTTGTTACGGAAACAACTCTGTGCCTCAGTCTCCCCGTGGGAGCTGGGAAACACCTCCCAGGGCCTTGGGGCTGTGCCAAGGTTTTCTCAAGAGCACAGAGCTCTGCAAACTGACCTGCGGTCATCTCCCCGCCCCGAGACACAGCCCTGACGGGCTCTCTCCTTCCATGCTGTGTGTTCTGCTCGAGTTTCTCCGGCGAGAGCCTGCAGCAGCCGCGGCCTCGCGTGCTCCGGCCGCCGGGTTGGGGCGCGCGCTCCCCGGCGCGCCCGGGTACTCACCAGCGCTCCGTACAGCGCAGGCGGCTCGGGGCTGTAGGGGAGGTAGCTGGGGTAGCTCTGGGCAGCCGCCGCGGCCGCGCACGGGGCTCCGTAGAGGCCCAGGGCGGCCCCCAGCTCGGGCCGCGCGTTGCTCAGCAGCCGGCTCTCGTAGGGCGCGCAGCAGAGGGCGGCCGCGGGCGTGGAGCCTGAGGCCATCTCGGAGCCGGGGCGCGGGCTGGCCTCGCAGCACGTGGCGCTGGGGCTGGCGGACACCAGGAACTGTGGGGGGCGAGAGAGGGGGCGCTGGAGGTCAGAGGAAGGGGTCAGCCTGCCCTCCTAGCCTGGTGTGCGCTCGAGGCCCCTGTGCACCCAGCCTTCTGCGGGGTGCCAGGCCTGGGAGGACCCCAGACGCGCCTTGGAGATGCAGCGCCCGTTGCCAAGACGCCAGAGTCGCCGGGGAGCCCGGTGATGGGAACCTTCTAGGAACCCCCAAAGACAGAGCTTCCGCTGAGCCCCCACCCCGGTCCGCAGCACAGACACAGCTGGAAGCTGGCCTTAGAGACCCGCATCTCAGCTGCCTTCAGCACTGACAGGGAGCGAGGACCCGAGAGAGCGCAGGCTCCTCCGGGACCACCGCGGGTCAGAGGTCAGGCCGGGGAAGCCTGGAGAACCATGGAGGTGTCACCGGCATTGCCCCCAGGGGGACCCCCGTGCAGGCGCCCTAACCCGTCTGGTCCGGAGAGTGAAGGAACCAGAAAGAGCTGGGCCTACCCAGGGACACGGGGCCGGACCCAGCAGCCCCGGACAAACGGTGACCTGGACAGCACCCTGGCCGGTCGGAGTCTGCCCAGAACACCCAGGGCCATCGCCCAGAGCTGCACCTCCAGCGGCCAATCGCAGACCCTCCCCCCCGCCCCCCGGGTCGCGCCCACCTCGCTCAGGAGTGGTCGGGGTGACCCAGTTCCGGTCACACGGGGGAGTGGGACCTCCTCAGGGACTGGGGTGCTGGCAGGGTGGGCAGCACAGGAGCCTGTGGCCCCCTGGAGCCCCGGGGCCCTGCAGAGGCCGGGCGCGCGGCCATGCACACAGGCCCTGGGATCTGCGCGCACCCCTGACGGAGGCGCCTCTTACCTGGGAAGCGCTGCCGTACGGATGTCCAAAGTGCGGGAAGGACATGGCTGACCCCAGCCCGCCTCCCTCTTGGGCGAGTTCCCGCCTCAGCCCGGCGGTTCCGCACCGGCAGCAGCGCGCACCGCCCGGTTCCTCAGGCGGCGGCGGGTGCCCGGCGCCGGGTGGTCCGCCGGCTTCGCGCGGCCGGAGGCAGAGCCGCAGCCGAGCCCTGCGCCCCAGAAGGCGCCCGCGTGGCCCGCGTGGTCCGGGAGACAGAAGGGCCCATGGATGGGCAGGGCAACCGAGAGTGCGCGGGTTCCCAAGGCGCGCGGTGGCGAGGCGAGGCGCGGCCGGCGCCGGGCTGTGCGGGTCCCGAGATGTCCCAGTCCGAGGTGGCCGGAGGTTCAGTGTGACGTCACGGTCATCCCGGGCCGCCAGGCGGGCCCCCCGGGGCCCCCGGGCCCCCGAGCGTGCCAAGCGCCCCCCTGCGCGCGCGCGCGCGCTCGCGCTCTGCTCCGCACTCGCGCTTTTTCCGGGAGCTTTGCGCGGCTGGTGAGAAACGTCCAAGACCCTGACCCTGCCCGCCCGGCGCAGGGTCCGACCCCTTTCGCCCGGGGCTCGCGCGCGCGCTCCTGCAGAAGAGCTCTGCCAAGGACCGGGGAGAAGGAGGCGCCACACCTCCCCTCCGCGCGCGGCAGGCCCCGGGCTGGGCGCGCTCCCCTCCTCCCCTGCGGCCCCGAGGAGGCGAGGAGCCAGCCAGGAGGCTAGGGGGGGCGCGATACAAAAGAGGAGGCTGGAGGAGAGAAAAGGAGGAAAGTGGGGGAGAAAGGCAAGAGGGAAGGAGGCGGGAGAGCGGTGAGCCGCGGAGTCTTGGAGAACAGCGGCTCGCGGGGGAGGGGGGGGGAGCTAGGGTGGGCGAAGGCTGGGCGGAGGTGGAGGACTGGCAGGTGCAGGAGCGCGGCGGCCAGGGACCCGCCTCGGCCGGACGCCCCCCCCCCCCCTCGCCCCTCGGCTGCGGAAACTTTGCGCCCAGAGCGCGTCGGGGGCGTTCCCGGGGCCCTCTCGTCTTTGTCCTCGGGGGTCCGGCGCCTGTCCCCGGGGTCCCCGCGCCTCCTCCAGCTAGACACGAGCTCTCCCAGCCCTGCTCGCTGGCGGGGGCCTGACCCCGAGGCCTCTCGGCGGCGCTATGGCCTCCTCCCCGGCCGGAGAGCGCCCCCACGAGGCCCACGGCTCAGGTCTCGCTGCACCGCGCCTGGAAACGCGCCAGGAACGGCCCCTGGCAGGCAGGCCGGCGAGCTCAGCCCCCGGGGCGCGTCCCCAAGGCTCGTGTCCCCTGGTGCCGGCGCTCGGCCAGCTGCGGCCCCTGGAGCTGGGAGCCGCGGGAAGGCGCCGGGGCCGCGCTGCAGCCGCCGCTCTCCGCGGAGGGGTGGCGCTGGCGAGCCGCGTTCCGCGCGCGGGGACGCCAGGTCCGGCCAGGCGGTCTGACCAGTCCCTTCTCCAACCCAGGGGTGCCCAGAGGGGCGCTGGTCGGGGAGAGGGCTTGCGTCCCCGGGCTGGCGGCGGCCCGGTTTGCTAGGTGCATCCGGGGCAACCTCCCTCGTGCAGGGCTTCTAACCCGACGTGGGCTGGGGGGGGGGGGGGGGGAAGGGAGGGGGCGAGAGGGAGCGGCCAGCCCGGGCAGGGGAGCTCTTTGGTACAGCTGCTGGGGTGCCAGTGGGACGTGGGCTTCCGGGTTTGCCGACCAGAAACCTCAGAAAACCTGAGCTTTTCATGTGAGGCCACTCATCAAACCCTCTCTCCCGCCAGGGGTGGGTGGTGGGGTGGGGGTGGGGCCTTCACCACCCCTACCTGCGGGAACTCGGGGAGGTGCAGGGATTTTTCTAGTTGGAAGGCAGCCCCCCGAGGCCCAGAGGTTAGGAACAGCCGGGGCCCTCTGGCTTGGGTCCTAGAGAAGCTAAGTTCAGGGACAGGGCAAGAATTGGGGGCCTGCCCCCCCACCCCTGGAGTCGGCCTCTGTTCCGCCCCCAGCGGAGGGGCTAGGCAGGCCCTGAATTCACCAGCTCTTGAGAACAAGCCGGGCTTTATTTGCTTTCTAGATTCTGCAGAAGCGTGAGGAGTTTCAAGAAGCTGCAAACCCAGGCTCCTCCACAAAGATGATTAACTCCTGCACCTCATCCTAAACGCTCCCAAAGCAGCGAGGCTGGTCGAGGCTGCAGCTGCAGCAGCTGAGCGTTGAGTTCCCCAAGGCTTCCCTTGGCGAAACCCTGCGTCCAACCCCGGGAAATTCCTAGTTAGAAAAGAATCATAGTTATCACCGGATTGATTTAGTGATTAAAAACTCCGCCTCATAGATAGAGCCCTTGAGTCTTTCCAAGTGCACTTTGGAGCCATCCACCGGCTTGGTGCTTTGGGCTCAGCGAAGCTATTTTTAAAAGTCAGCGTGGGAGAGCCACGTCCCTCGGGGGAGATTACCGCTAATTAATTAATTGCAAACATTTCCAGAGGGAAGGTATGTCAATTGTAAAGTCATAAAATGAGATGTTGAAATACTTACTCAGCAATCTGGATGGCCCATTCGGTCCTGAGTAGAATTGTTTTTATGGCAGAAAATGGGGGTCGTGGGGGAAGGAAAAGCATTAGTTCTGTCCCCTGGCGATCTGGTTGCAAAGGAGAAACTACCATATAGACTGTATTGATTTCCAGCTGATTTATAGGACCTCTGTGCCATGGGTGCGGTGAGGGGGTCTTCCAGGCCCACCTCTTGGCTCTCTCAGAGTAGAGAAAAGCACCAAGATGTTTCAAAAGCAAAAGAAAAGAGGATGAACAACAGTGCCCGGAACAGAGGCAGGACGCGAAAGGTAGCAGGGGGAAGGCATCTTTCTAGAAGCATCCGGGTGGCTTTATGGTATCAAGATGGTCTCCCCAGGTAGGCACCATTCACTCCCCGTTTCTTCTTCCAGATACGGGAGTCCTTGATTTAACATTTCTTTCCCTAGAGGCGGCACTGGCTGCAAACTTACTCCGGGCCCCTGAGTCTGTTGTTTGATTATCACACCTGTGAGCATAGGCTCCCTCCCCTCAAGCCCTCCCCCCCAAAAGGTTCCTATGAACCATGCCTACCCTCTCTATTGTTTTGGGACCCTCAGAACACAACAAAGCCAGCGAGTTAAACCCTTATCAACGCTCTGTCTGGCAGAAAGCTCTGGTGGGGAGAAGCCTGGTTCAGGAGAGCTGCTCTTGCCTTTGCTCACCCTCCCCCCCAAGTCTGAACCAGAGAGTATCTGTTTCTCTGCCAGGCTGGCTTTTCGCGGCGTTGTTCAGTGCTGATGAATTAATTTCAGGGAAAATGCCCCATTGTAGGCGTGAGCAAGTAAGCAAAGTTATCAAAGACAGCCCTTCCCAGTTACATGGAGGGAATCATGGCACCTAAAATATCTAAAACCAATCTTCTGGCTTCTTTTGTGGCTTCGTGCAGCATGTACCGTTTCCTCTAGCTGCTCATTAAAGCAAATGTGAAATCAAAGGCCGATGGCGGCCGAGAGAACACAAGGTGGCATTGTTTATTTGAAGCTCACGTTGCTTTACAAGCAGGGATACCTACCGTTGGACGATTGTCTTTGACTTTAAGCATGAATGCAGGATCTGCAATTTTTCTTTTAAAGAAAACAAGTCACCTTCCATCATTTTGGGTTGGATCCTCATCATTTCCTGATGCTTGACTAAGACACCAGGTTTTACCGGTGTGTGTGTGTGTGTGTGTGTGTGTGTGTGTGTGTGTGTGGGTTATCTAGAAAGGCCCCCAGCTCCACATCTCAGGAGGAACATGTGAGCCATAGCAGCATAGCTGAAAATGTGCTACATTCTATTTTTCTAAGTATGGATTTTTTAAGTGACTGGGAGCTGGCAAGAAAGAAATTTCCTCCGATCTGTGCATGGATGAACAAGTGCATCTGGACAGATGCATCTATAATTTATACTGATCAGTCACTGCAGGTCTCCCCGAGTCAAGCCAAAGCGAACACTAATTGTTTTGACGGAAGTCGTGTGCGAGGCATCTGATTGGGAAAAGCGGCCAACCCCCCGCCTTGTCTGCCCACATATTGTCAACAGCAACTCTGGCATCAGGAGGGGGAAAATAAAAAGGCAATAATTCCCAGCTGAGCATGTTGATGCTGCTTGTCAAGAGTGTGGCAAAGAGAAAGAATGAACTTCTTGGGGAGGAGGTAAAAGATGAGACGGAGTGCAGAGAGCCTGGTGTGTGACAAGCCAGGTACAGAGAGCTTGTGAACAGTACAATTCCTTCGCATGCATAGGATGCTTGGGAGTTTCCCTAAACATGTCTTTATCTTAGGGGAAGGAGGGTTCAGGAAGTTGGGGAGGTGAGAAGGAAATCTAAGAGCCTGGGACAGAGGATGGGCCTCTTGGCTTTGCGTCTTTCCGTAAAGCCATATTTCCGACCTGGGAAAACCCAGAAGAGACCAGGAGTTTGCTGAGTCCCGTCACAGCGAGAAAATGCACATTTAGTGGCTTGACATGACACAGTGTCATTTGCAGAAAACGTCTCCAAAGAGTTGTCGTCTGCGTGTGGATTCAGGGTCGACCCTATATGCTTTTCTGTCAACCCAGGGTGCTGAAGTAATCATCCGGGAATTTTAGAAATTTAATGTGCCTCGTTAATGAAGATGGAAAACAGGAAGCAGATCCTGCTGTGGTTGACCCGGAAGCAAAAAGCCAAAACAACCCCCCACCCCCCAAAGAGGGAAAAAAAAAAATCCCAAAAAGAAAAAAAATCTCTTTTCAAACTTCCAACCAAGAATCTGTCTACCTCTCTTTGCTGGTATAAAAATCAGTGAGTGGGATTTAGTTAGTGACTATTTTCAGGAAGAGGGATTTTCTCCAAAATCTCTGCTTGGGCACCCAGAGACTGCTGGGGGCTTGAGGCAGTGCCAGCTCATTTCTAAAGGGGGTTTATTATATATATTATATATATATATAAAGTTTGCTTAAACATCCTTGATGACGTCACGCTGTGGAGGGTTGCATCTTCCTGAAGGCCTCATGTTTGTGGTCAAGAAATGGAAATGGTTGCCAGGTACGGTGGCACGTGCCTCTAAGCACAAGCCTATGGAGTGTGACCAGGACTGGGAATCACTTGAGTCTGTGGGTTTGAGATCCGCCTGGGACAACATAGCGAGACCTAGTCTCAAAAAATAGCTGGGTGTGGTGGTGCATGCCTGTAATCCCAGCTACCTGGGAAGCTGAGGCTGGGGATTGCTTGAATCTGTGATATCCCAGGGCAACGTGAGACTGCGGTTCCCTGGGCAAAAATAGCAAGACCTAAAAAAAAAAAAAAAAAGAAAAAGAAAATGGAAATAGAAACTAAACAATGGCTGTCTGGATTTAAAAGCTAGGGAGCAGCCTTTGAACCCCGAGTCTTTGGGTAAGAAATGCAAGTAAGAGAAATCCCTTGGAAGACCACTTAGAAAGACTCACCGGGACAAGTAGGACACTGAGACCTGCAGACAAGACATCTTACTTAAGCCAGTGAGTCCTTTTATGTGGTCCTTCAAGGAAGACAGGCAGGGCCTGGGCAGTGGGGAAGGCTGAGGGGAGCTGACTTGCACCCCAGCAGATGAGTGCATGTTCGCAGGTGGTTCTCTGTAGAGCCTGGCAGATGGGAAGCTCATAAGGATATTTTGTCTTTCTTTACTCTGAGAGATGTCACAGTCATAGGCATTAAGGCTTCAGTTAAAGCAGTGCAGGTCCTGGCTGGGCATGGTGGCGCATGCCTGTAAACAGTAGCCTAGGAAGCTGCGGCTGGAACCGGGGATCATGGTTAAAGTCCCGCTCAGGGCAACATAGCGAGACCTAGTTCCAAAAATTAGCTGGGTGTGGGGCACATGCCTATAATCCCAGCTACCTGGAAGCTGAGGCTGGGGATGGCTTGAGTCCGTGGTATCCCAGGCAATGTGAGCCTGTGGTTCCACAAGCAAAAATAGCAAGAGCTAGTCTCAAGAAAAAAAAAAAAAAAAAAAGCAGTGTAGGTCCTATCCAGCTTTATTTTATTTGTGGTCTTCTCCCATCCTCTCTCTCTCCAGGGTGCCTCTTTGCTCTCCTGGGAAGTTATCAGGACCAGTCACCAACCTGTTCTTTCGTGCCACCCGGGATGCCCTGCTTTAAGAGAGCTAAGACCATTTGTGATGTCACGTGCCAGCCAAAGTTATTTATGACAAATCTTCAGCAATCGATAAAAATATGGGAAGTATATCATTTCTCAGTAAAATAGAGAGAGAAACACGTGGGACATGCCCATTAAGGGCAGAGCTGTTTTAGTACCCACGTGTCTGCTTGGGTCTGCAATTAAAAACATTCTGACCATAAATCTCCTAGCTGTCTTTTTTAATGCTTTTAACTTTCCTGAAGGTTCAAATTGGTATCCCAAAAATGTGCCAGGACTATCACAAGGTATTTTATAGACTCATAAATAAATAGGGCAATTAATCTATGCTATATTTCTTTCATATTTGATGACAATTTATTATGGCATTCACCCATTCGGTGCACAAAAACTCTAATGCACTTAAAATCGGATTTCAAACCAAACATTTTATGGGAAAATATAGTATTGATCATCCATTTAAAGATATCATGAAGATGATTCATAACCTGCTGTAAAAAAGGATCTCAGGAGAGCTTTACAAATGAGCGGGGCGGTGGAATAGTCTATTCATAAAACCAGAACGGCCGGGTCGGTTCCTTTTGCTTTCTTCATCTATCTTGGAGTTTTCTTCACTGATTACTTTTGCATGATGCTGTTTTATAAGAAAAATCCCCTCCTGTGACATTTGTCATAGTGACAGAGGTGGTGGAATCTTAGTGAGTGTTTTCTAATGCAATTTGCTGTTGAAATCCTGTCTGCCAGGAGAGTTTCAGAGCAATAGATGATTTTCTGTGACTCTTAAGTCAACATGATCGCGTGCACTGCACACATTGGGTGTTGCTGAGAGGTTGGGATGGTGCCAAGCCCTTGAGAGTCAGTCCGTAGTCCCGAGACTCATTCTTCTTGGATGTCTTTAGTGCGTGCACAGGAAGAGGGAGTGAGGGGGAGATCGCAGAATCTGGGGGTGCCGGCCTTTCTCCTTCAGAAGCCTGGCCATGCTACCTCGTCAGATGTTTTTGGGGTGTCTATGCGGAGTGTCTTCACTTGTGACTCCAGGCGTGACCCTGGAGGGGTTGACACTAAGCAGAATAAGTCAAAAGGAGAAAGACAAATAACTGGCTGATTTGACTCAGATGTGGACAATCAAGAAACGAAACAGAGAACAGACCAAAGGAAGCTAACAGAGTCTAGAAATCTGTCGAGTTTAAGCCTGCAGGGGAGGAGGGAGGGACAGGATGGAATATGGTGGAAGATGATGGGGGTCCTGGGGAAGAAGGAGGTAGCATTTATCTGAGGCAGTGTGACCCTGTATCCCTAAATCACAAGACAGTATTGTCCATCGATGTCACCTCAATACAACATGGTACGATTTTAATAAAAGAAATAAACGCCAGCATTTCCGGCCCGCGTATCAACCACAGTCTCATGAATTAAAACCCTTGTGACATGTGTCCAGTGTGAGGATCACCTGGGAAAGGGGACAACTCTTTCCTGAGTGCTCACAAGACCTGAGGTGAAGTCCAGCCTCGGGGTCGGGGGTGGGGAGGGCTCATGTGTATTTCCCCTAACATCCATGCATGTTACTAAAGTTGACCAAGAGGCTTCTGACTCCATGGCCAGCAAGACAGAGTCTCAGCACAATGATAACCTACAGACACATACAAATGCTCATCATCACGTACCATCAGGGAAATGCAAGTCAAAACCACACCAGGATACCATCTCACGGCCGTGAAAATGGCTCATGGTAAAAGATCAAAACCAACAAGTGTTGGAGAAGATATGGAGGCAAATGCCCTCAGACACTGCTGGTGGGAACATAGGCTGCTCCAGCCTTTATGCAGAACAGTATTCAAAATAGCAGCTCAGCATAGAACAAGAGGGGGGGGGGGAGTCGAGGGAGGGATGGGCATGAAGGATTGAGATGGCAGTCCATGGGTGATAAAGTGGAGGGAGAACCCTAGGTAGACAATGCTGTAAAATAAAATAAATTAAATAAAAAATAAAATGATATATAATAAATCTATATCACAAGAAATAAGATAATATATAATATTATATATTATATAAATACATATATAAATATTAAATAAATAAGTAGATGATAAATGGATAAAAACAGTGATCCAGCCTGCCCGTGACGATGCAGGTGTTACTTTTCCCAGTGGCAGCTCTCTGCTCACCTGTAACTCTCTCTGCCCAGCGGAGTTGCCAGTTAATGTACAGACCTGAGAGTGGATGTGTTTCATTCTGGAGAAATTGGGGCTCATGGTGTTGAACAGGACCCCTGAACAGGGAGCCCTGAAAATCTGGGGCTGGAACTGAAGTTGTGGGCTTCCTATCGGATACGTCCTGCTGAGATGACCTGGCTTGGAGAATGAGCCATGTCAGCTGAGAGGTAGTTGATCCAAAGCCCTTCATTCCTCTCAACGCTCCCCCCTCCATCCCCCCATGCAACACCAAACACCAAACATGCTTCTGGGTGAAAATGAAACAAAATGGCGGCCTCCAAGGAGCTTCAAAGCCTTGGGCCTCAGCTCAGATGCCCCATATTTGCTTTCCAGGGGTACCAACATCCTTGTGTGTCTAGATGACTGGGAGCACCCCCACTCTGAATTCCTCCTGGGTATGTGGGGAGAAGAGCCGGATGAGAGCCTTAGGGTATCTGTACCCCAGTTGCTTAAAATCTACCCATATTACCTGACATATGAAACAAATATGTCCTTAACAGTCCTTAACAGCCCTCCTCCCTCCCCCCTCTCCCCACCCCCATCCTCCCAGTCACTCTGGGGGGAGATAGGGTGGTTGGCGTCTCCTTACCCTCTTTTCACAGGCGAGCAAGGGAGACTCAGGGATGAAGGCCGGGGCTCAGATCACAGTGCTGACTGGCGCTGGAGATGACCTGGGTCTGGGCTGTGTACCTGGTCCTCTAGGGAGAAAGAACATCAAGGCTCCTTGCAGGGAGGCTCAGACATGGGCTGGGTGTTCTCAAGACAGTTGGGGAGGCGGCTGGCCTCTCTGCCACCCTGGGGGACGTGGCACTTGGCTCTTTCATTTGGGTCCTTTGACTGATTTTCTCCTGGTCGTTCCAAAGCCACAAGGTGCCTCTGTTTTCTGGTTTTTCAGGTTTGTTCTGACCACTAGTTCAGGAGGGAGTTTGCAGGCTTCATAACACTGGCAGGCAGGATGCTTGAGACGAGGTGTCTGATTCGCAGCAAACAGGTCTGCTAGCAGGACCTTGGTGTGGTCCTTTGCCCTGCATCTCTGAACCCCTCTCCCCCAAAGCTGGCATCTTTTGGGAGAGGGTGCTTGGCTTGGCTCCTAGTATACAGCACTGGGAGTCTGCAGAGACAGGGACCTCTGGGTGTAGTGTCTGTCTGTCTGGCAAGTGGGAGAAAATGAGCTCACAGAGACAGCATGAAATGCACAGGCGAGATGCACAGGGAGAACATAAACCATCTCCTGTGTCACCCTCCAGACAGGGGCAGGGCCAGAGCAGAGGGGAAGCATGCGACTGCAATTATGAAATATAAATTTATACACGCATCACAGGGGCGCCAAGAGCGGACGCAAGCTGCTCAACACCCTTTGACATTATAAACACCACAGGGATGTGGAAGAGCAGGGTGGGGGTGAAGGGCATCTTTTTGCTCGAGATGAATTTATTGCTGTAGATTATGCAGCGAACAAAGAAAGGGAAAAATGATACTTGGTTGTTTCTCTGTAAAAGTTGAATGTGAGTAACAGGAGGGTCCTGACTAGAAACACTTGGTGATGGTGAGCAAAGCCACCAGGAGCTGTGGGCAACAGAGCCCTGGACTGCAAAGCAACACAGAAGCCAGCGTTTAGAAGAACAGACAAGTCTCTTCCCTTCTGGGAGCCTCAGTTTACTAGTCAGCAAAATGGGATAAGTTGAGCACAAAGATCCACAGCTGTCTTGGGTGGGCTACTTGATGGGAAAGAACCCTGCCTTTCCCAGGACCTAAAAACCCTTCTTCAACATACAGGTGTGGACTCTCTGGAAAGGTCTTTTTGTCATGATGGTGCATCAGATTTTGTGCATCATTAAAAAGCAAGTGAGCCCCTGAAATTCTGGGCAAGCCTCTAGTGGATCCAGACATCTGTCGTCATGGAAAAATATAAACTCTCAGTAGGATATGCACGTGATAAAACACCAGACTGTCTGAGGACAATTTGACTGATGGTCTAACTGACACCCGTTCCCTGATTTTCCTGGTCAAGTACATCCGGGTGATGTGTGAAATGGCCCTGTGCAGTCACAGACTCCTGTTCTTGGTTTCTAGAATGTTCTGCTGGAGTGGAGTTTTGGGGGGGAGGAGTCTGTCACACGAAACAATTTTGGCTAATCATACTTAGAGGTATCGTGTGTCGAATTCCAGGAAAGCATCTGTTTTCATGTGAAAGAGGACAGAAACTAGCATCTCCCACCCTTTTTTAGGCTGGCATTGGACATGAAACTTGAAGCAGCAGTGTGGACCCATGTCTTCAACCGCCCCTCCCTTCAGTCTTTCGGCAAATGAGCTCCATCCCTGGGAGGACTCTGAGGCACTGGACACAGCTGTGGCCCAGGCCCAGTACCCATCATCATAGAGCTGGCGCTCTGGAGGAGAAGGCAGACAGTCAGCATGGCACAGGCGACACGGAGGCAGGAGAGGAAGACAATGCCACAGGAAGCCAGGCCGGGGTGTGTCACAAGCGTGGGGTCAGCCAGTCATGTGAAGGTAGCCCTCTATTGGGGAGTTGCAGACCACAACCTCTGGGCTCCCAGTTATGTCACACAAATAAACTGGTTTTAAGACTCTTGTTAATTGGGTTTTCTGTTACCCACAGCTGAATGAATTCCTGAGTCGCTACAGTGAGGGTGCAGAGACAAATAAGTCATCTGATTATTTCATTCTCACTTTCCAGAGATATGGGGTCTGAACAGCTTCTTGGCTGCCTTCCAGAAGTTTCCAGAATGTGTTAGTATAAGCCATATAACTATAAGGCGTATGGGCAAGCTCTCCTTCTCCACAAGACGCACACACTCAGACACACACTTATAGACACACACTCACAGACACAGTCGGGGATGTGGTTCAGGATGCAGAGCATCTCTATGGCACTGACTTATTAAGCAAGTTATCTTGAGCAACTTTCACAGCCCCTGTTGTCAAGCCCCATCATCAGGATGAATTTCATGAGCCCTGAATACAGGTTTTCCTCTGGTGGTTTAATAAACGACTATGTGAACATTGATCAACAACTGGCAGTGAAAGAGGAGATGGAGTTACGAGAGGTGAGACAAGGGAAAGGGGAGGAGGGAGGAGCACCCAAAAGACAAAAAAAAAAAAGAGAAGAAATGTAAACAATTTTATATAATAATAATAATAAAAATAAATAAACAACTGTGTGAGAGAACCCTCCTGAGTACACGGTAACTGCTTAGAAGCATCAGTTATTTTCACACAAGGTATTTTATTGATTTATTTTTAAAAATTTTAAAATAATTTATTTTTATATATATTTCACATCTTTGTATTCCCTGTGGCTCACCCACCACCTGCCCTCCCTGACTGCTCCCACCCATCCCCACCCCCATGTTGTGTACTTTAGTTTGGTTGTGAGCTTGTTTTGACTTTTCCTCTTGGCCTTTTGTTTTTCTTATGTCTCATATTCCATTGTGTGTGTGTGTGAGTATCACATCTTTTTTCATCCATTCGTCTGTTTTGGGACATCTGGGTTGTTCCCAGGTCCTTGCAATTATAAATAGTGCTGCAGTAAACACCCGAGTACAGGTGCCCTCTTCGTATAAGTACTGAGGTCTCCTTTGGGTAGATTCCCAGAAGAGTGATTGGTGGGTCAGATGGCATTTCCATTTTCAGTAGTTTGAGGCTCCTCCACACAGCTTTCCCCAGTGCCTGGGCCAGTTTACATTCCCACCAGCAGTGTAAGAGTGCTCCTTTCTCTCCACATCCACGCCAGCACTTGTTGCCCTCTTTTTTCTTAATTTTATTGATATGGGCCATTCTTACTGGTGTAAGGTGGTATCTCATTGTGGTTTATACATAGCAGTTACCATCTGATTCACTTACAGTCTGCTTGGAAGTTTCCACAACCTGCACACAGACTTCCCGCCAACCCGCATGAGGCATTTCTCAGGATGGAGAGTGGCATCTTTTCTTACTGTCCATGGGATACTCTGAGTGCCCTTGCGGGGCAACAGTGTTGAAAAGCCTTTGTGTCACACAGAAGTGGCTCATAGCATCTGCAGCGATGGGCTCCATGTTCCTTTGCCAGCTTCTTTTTTCTCCCTGGGTTACCCACCCTGGGCACAGCACTATCCACTGTGCTGTGTGTATACTCAGCTCACTCCTGGGGCAGCAGCTGGGGTCCAGTCTGCCTGGGCATGAAAGCCCCGAGTCTCAGCTGACTCTTCTCCCATCAGGCAGCAGTTCCGGCTTAGGAAGAACTAAGAAGAGGAAAGAACAATTAAAAAAGGAAAGAAGCCAAATTCCTCTTTGCACAGAGGCATATTACAGTTTATTTGGTTGCATTAATTCTACGAAGGAAGAATTAATTATTGTCCAAATAACAATTGGTCCAATGCAGGGGCGCACTGACACCCAGTATCAGATAATGATTATACGACACAGTATGCGCAACGAGGGAGAATATGCAGAAAGGGCAAAGGGAGCAACTCCTCTTAGCAAATCATGTCTACCAGCTCCATGCAGGTCAGGAAATTATCTATGATGACAACCTGGGTGTTTAAGCAGAGAGGGAGAAGGAGGCATTGCAGGAGAAGAGGAACGAGCCTATACGGAGTTGAGGAGTGAGATATTTGGGGACTCATACCTGTAGGGTACATGGGATGAGTGGGGGGGGTGCAGGCTGGAAGAAGGGTGTTGGTGCCACTGACTCTCGCAGCCCTTCCAGCAGGGCCATGCATAGGAAGGCTGATGAGAGCATCTTCTAGAATGCCATCCCTTGCCCAGGCACAAGCTGCCCACTTCTTCCTGCCCCACCCACCCCATTAGACCATACTGTGGAGTCTCCCAAAGTAGAGACACGTGGTTCATGGATGGGGGTGCTGAAGATGATGTATCTCTGTCCTGCAGGGTCAAGATTCTTCTGGTGGGGGCTACAAGAGATGGAGCTTGGCTCTGCTGAGTGGGGCAAAAAGAGAAAAAACATAGTAGGATGAATGGGAGAGTTAGAGATCCAGGAATCTCAGTAAGAGGCTGGGAGAGTCTCGCCAATGCACTCAACCTCCAATCTCTAGCCCCCTTTAATTAAGTGTCATGCTTGAGAGAGAGAGAGCGAATCTGATTGGTTTATTTTTGCTCCTGCATCTTTGTGATTGGACCAATCAGCTAAGTCCACGTAACAGCAAGGGCCAAGGCTGAAGCTTTTGTGGGATGTGCTTTGAGCCAAGTAGTAACTCCTTGATTCAAAATGATGGGTCATAATTTTCCTGTCTTCACATAGAGTAAGTCAGGGCAACCCCAGGAATGAAGTGAAGCTGTCCTCCATCAGTGCTTCACGGGGTGCAGCTCCAGCTACTCCTGCTGGGTCTAGGCCCCGGGAAGGTTGGACATCATGATTTACGAAGGGAGCAGGGAGCCAGCAAATCCATTCAGTTCACATGAAATATTTCAAGGAAGGCACAAGGGACCCGGAGCGGGTCTTAGAGAAGATGGATTTACATCTGGCAATAAAATCCCAACTCCAGTCACCTTTGCACTTAGGTCTGGATTTTGTCTGGATCTTAAAGCTTTTATAAGTGTTTAAGAGCATGAACTCAGCGAGGGCTGGAATTTCTCTTGCTTTTCTCCCCCCCCCAGGGATTGAGCTGCCAGAAGCAGTTGGGGGCCTACTACCTCTCAAGCTCCTAGTCCTCAAGCTATTGCCTTGAGGGTGATTCATCTCTACCCACTGGCTGTTTCTTGGCTTCCCAGCTTTTTGGATAATGCACTTAACCTTGCTGAGCTCCAGCATCCTCACCTGTGAAATGGATCTTCCTACCCAACGCAGGAGCTACCTGCCACAAATGCAGAGCCCTATATTTGAAAGTATTTTGCAAGGTAACAGATGTTTGAATATGTTACTGTTATCTTGCTGGAGATGGGTTTTGGAGGGAAAAAATTGTTGCTTTGGATCTCAACTCTGGCCTGGGAGAGTCACCTTGTCTTCCTCAACCTGAGTTTCCTTGTCTATAAGGTGGGGACAATGAGATACCACTTCACACAGTCAAGGATGGCCCATATTAAAACCAACAAGCAAACAATATCATCATCATCAAGAGCAACAACTACAACAACATCAAAACAAGCAGCAGCAAGTGCTAGCAAGGATGTGGGGTGAAAGAAACACTCTTAGACTGCAGGTGGGAATGCAAACTGTTCCAGTCACTAAGGAACGTTGTATAAAAGACCCTCAAACTACTGAAAATGGAGCTACCATTTAATCTAGTGATTCCACTTCTGGGAATCTACTGAAAGGACACAAAACCACTAATTCAAAACGAGACCTACACTGCTATGTTTATTGCAGCACTATTCACAATAGCCAGGATATGGAAATAAACCAAATGCCCCTCAAACAGACAATTGAATAAAAAAAATTGGGGTTTATTTACACAATGGGTTATTATTCAGCAGTCAAGAGAATGTGGCTACAAAGAATTATGCTAGAAGAAATAAACCAGAAAGAAACAGCTAAGTGGGATACAGGCAAAACAGGCAAAAGGACAAGAAAAAGTTAAAATGAACAAACTGATAGCAGAATGAAAACAGACAGCAAGGGAGGGGAAGGGTAGGAGGGAAAAATCAGGGGAGGGATGAGCATAAGGAATCACGATAACAGTTCATGGGTGACATGATGGTGGGATATACGGAGATGTAAGAAAAAATATGATAATTGATGAAAGTATTAAAAAGAAAGTGGAGACTGTAGTGATGATCTCGTGGTGGTACTGTGATGGTGATGTGCGAACACACACGAATGGGCTTATAAGGGTCTCAGCACAGGGTTGAGGTACATCCCACCCTCTGCTGGAAATGATCATGAAACCAAATTGATCACTCAGAGTGGAGTGCTCATAATAGATAAAGAGATATGCCTTAGATAAAGGAACACCTTTATTCTCTGCCATCTCTGGAACACTAGAGATGGCTACAGGCAAGTCTTTTATCTGTGACAGCACCCCCTAACCTCCTAGGAATGTCCCACTGAAGAGAGATGCCCCTGAAAGATAAAGGTGTTTACACCCACAGGTATTTTTTCCTGCTAGGTAATGAATCCCCCCATCCTCCTACCCCATGTGCTACATACCACTGGATCCTGGGTTTTTTCCTTATAGCTTTCATAGTAATCATTCCATTGTCAAGTATATAAGGACCCTAAGCCCATAATAAATTGGTCCAGTTCATGTTCACTGAGTTCCAATCTGTGATGTGAGTTTGCCTCTCAGATTGTTATCAATCTCTTCTATTCAGTCTTCTTCTTTTTCCATCCACTCTTAACAACTCATGGCAGATGCTGGTCTCCCTCAGGACAAAGAAATCTTTGGAGTCTCTACTTACAGTAGAAATTTCTGGAGCTCAGCTATGTATACTGCTTTCCTTCTTGAACCAGAGGCAATAATTCCAAGCCTCCTTGCAAGTAAGTGAAACCATATTACTGGTTTGGGTTACAGAAGTAGCATAAGGAAGGTCACTTCCACACTAAGGCAATGGGAAATCCTGCTGCCCCGTGTCTCTGCAAATGTGCCAGCCTCAATTAGGTGTAGTGGAGTCACTGGATCGCCAAGCCACTTCATGGAAGATGATTAGCCTCAAAAGTCTCAGACATATAGCCAAGCTTACAAAACTCAGGCCATTGAACTGTGGGAGGCAGTTGCAATTGAAAAATATTCTAACCTACACCTATACTAACCTATCAGTATAAGCTAAATTTCTGTTTCTTACTTACTGCCTATGTGGTCTTGTGCCAGTAACCTAACTTCTCTGGGGTAAGCTTCGCCTTAAAATAGGATAAGTGGCCACTTTTGCTGATGAGGCTGTTCAATGAGAAGATGTGTATAGAAGGTTTAACTTATGGTCTGACCTAGAGAACATGCTTAATGTGCAGTGGCAGTAGTGATGGAAAGAATGCTTGTGTATGTGATACTGATATTGAATGTGGTGCTAGTGATGATGGTGATGATGTTGTTGGTGGTGGTAGTGATGATGATGATGGTCATGATCACATGGTGATGATGGTGGTGATGATGATGGTGATGATAATAATGGTGGTGGAGATGATGGTGGTGGTGGTAGTGATTCAGAAGCTAGATGTGGTAACTGGATTCAAACCCTTTTATTTGAGTAGAAGAACCTAACAAGTCTCAACTCCAGACAGCAGGTGAGAGAAACTTCTCTCACACATGGTTGATTGTGATACATGATTGTGACACATGGTGGATTGTGGTAACATGGTATCAAATAAATGTCAATGTCCCTGGTTGTCTATGTGACTTTCTCATATACATATGTGTGTGATAAATATAATAAGACTTGCCTAATTTGTAAAGTTATTAAGTAAAGTTCCATGAGCAATGCAACCTTCTATTCTATTCTTTTTTTTATTCAACACAAATGTGAAGTCTGACCTTGTAGGAATGAATGAGAACTGATGTGTGTCCCCCAGGAGCTCAGAGACCACCTGAGGTTTATAATAATGAGCTGAAGAAACCCTAAGATAGAAATACATATTTTCCATCTCTACCTCCATGCTATCCCAATAACAGACTGGATACAGCATAGTTCCATGGCAAAACAAAACAAAACTCTGGCTTTGTGGATATAGGGATTTGAGTGTGAATTCTAGCTTGAATACACTGAATGTGTCTTTGGGCCAAAGTCTTCACCTCTTAGTCTTTGGTTTTTATCTTTAAAAAGGGAATAATAGTCATTATGATGCTATGAGAATTAATTATAATCTATGTAACACTCCATGTAATTGGTATGTGATAAATATTAGCCATTCCCAAGTTCCTTGAGGACAGACAATCTATCTTAGTTTGTATTCCCAACACCTGGATCACAGACAGTGCTTTATCCATATTTATGGGAATGTAGGCAAGGAAAAATCTTTTTCCATAAGAGGGCACTTTTGAGGGAAAGTGTCTTGATGGTATTTGAGGTATTTGTCTATTTTGAATCACTTTTGATTTATGAAGAAACTTATTGAATTGAATTTATTTTTAATTAAAATTATGGGCCTCTGTGATAGAACTACATGGCGCATATTTTTAAATTCTTAGCTAATTATTATAATTTTCAGAGTGAGGTCCCTTCCTGTTAACTTCACTTCTTCAGTTTCTGGAAATGATTTCCAGACACAACAAGTACACATTCTAGTCTTCTACTCATGCTACACAGATGAGTTATATAAGTAAAATGCACAGTGTAGAAAGTGTCTGTGATCTTATCCTATGTTCATTGGAATGGGCTAAAATGTCTTCCCTCTGCTACTTTTTCTGACGGAGTATCCTGTTTGCAATTCGTCCTCATTGTTCAATCTAGTTCCCTGTTCCTCGCTCCTGTATAATATTCCATATAGTCACTTTTCATTAACCAGAAAATCTGATTAACCAGAGCTCCTTTATTATTCCTCAGCCAAGATTATTGCACTAGAAATATTGTTTTCATTTTGTACTGAGTAAATTAGTCATTAAATTATGACCTTATGATGTGATTATAGCAATAACCATGGCACGTGTCACTTGCCTACCCAGAGAATGACAATAGGAAAGAAGAGAAAGCAAGTTCTTTATTTCCTGTCTTTCTGTTATGCGTATGCATGCTCACTTTTGGCCCTATTGTACTTTCCTGTGCTTTAAACAAATATTCCAATTTACATAATTGAAGCGAATTTCCATGGTGCATGCAAATATAAACGCAGGGCTATGATGCCAATTAGGACAATTCATATCCCACAGGAAAAGCAGCAGCCTTGAGCTTGGAGGCAGGCAATCTATATTGAAGTTTGGGTTTGGCCTCTTGTTAACGGAGTAATTTCAGTCGATCCATTTAACCTCATCTGTAAAGTGGAGAACAGTGAATCCAGGCTTGTCAAGAGGATTAGGTAACAAGTACACATGTGGAGTTGTAAAACGGAATATAATTAGCAAACATCTGAAAGCCTGATAGCCCCTTGTGGGCCATGAAAGACATAACTTTTCATACTAGGAGACATACATACTTAGATATTCTTTTCAACTTACCATTCCAATGGATAAGAACCAAGGTATACCCTAAATTCCACATTTGCCATTCCTGACCAGGTGCCATGCTGTGTCCACTTGTGCTGCGGATCGGCCGGGCAAGGGCGCAGGCTGCGGAGAACCAGAGTTCAGCTGGGCAGGAAAGACACAGGGCCGGCGATTGGCGAACAGACACACACTCAAGGGGTGATGAATCTGCTGCGATTTATTTGAGGTTTTCGTGGTTATATATAGTGTTTTAGGCGATTACATCAGCATTCTATGAGTATATGCAATTAACATATCAACAGATTGCAGATTTATCTTAGGTGTAACTTAAACATTTTAACTAACAACATAATGTTCTCAAAAGCATTTCAAAACAATCATCTATTTTACTTTGTTACCCCTTCACTGAGACTCCACCAAGGTAAGTAGGATTTGCTTTCTCATTTTTATGGGAATATTCTGACCATAGGGCTGCTTAGATTTGTTTAGTAAATCAGAAGATGACCTCAACAACTCCCCTGCCTGGGGTCTGGGAGCAGCGCCCTAAAGGTCCCCTGTGAAGGTCAGCTCCCGACACACAGCCCCGGTGGGGGCAGAGAGCTTCGCCCACAGGTGCTTTCGCCTCATGGGTCCCCCATTTCAGGTCAGCTCCCACACACTGGAGAAGAGTGGAGAAGACAGGTCTACCCTCAGAAGTGATACAGAGAGACACATGGGAAGCCATAAATGACTAGAAAATCTACCATGAGTAAGGAAACATTCATACATTCTTTTTTAAAAAGTATTTTTATTTTGTAATTATTGCACAACATCGGTCATGTTTGTACAGATGTATTGTACCCCTTATTCCCTACCACACCCCCTCCTCCATTCCCTTCCTTCCCCCTTCTAGTCACTCCAACTCCTCTTGCTGCAAGCTGTTGGTCAGTGTTTGGCCCACGGGACAATTTTTCTTTTTTCTTTTCAAGCTATGTCCTTTTCTCCCCCCTGGGTGCAGACTTGCCCTCCGGGACAGCAAAGATGAGGCTGCTCAGATCTCCAGGAATAGCTGAAGCAGATAGACAGGTCAAGCACATCGGGAACTTGTAAGGCAGATGTGGTGACTTCTCTGGGATCATCTGTACCTGTTGCTGGTTCTGTGTCTTCTGAGTTTGGGACTGTAACTCTCAGCCAAAAGTGGTGAGGTGTTCCCTGCTGGGCCAGACTTTACTCTTACCTAACATCAGCATGCTGAAAATGGATTTGAAGATTTCTTTCCAGTGAAGAACAGTGAGGACACTGTTTTCAGTGAGGACAGCCATCCTCACTCCTCCTATGATGAACTCACTTGAGAGACATTTCCTTAAAAGATAAGAGTGTTTGCCCCATGGTGTTTCCTGCAAGATAATGAATCACCTCCCCTATCATGTGCTATATACCAGATCTTGTTTTTCTTACCTTCCTTTTTGTTTATTTGCTACCACATTGCAACCATCCCTTCACAGGGTGCATAAGAACTTCTGGGATCTAAAAAAGTTGCCTATTACCTGCACACTTGCTAAGCCCCAGTCTCTGACTAAGTCATCTCTGTCTCTGACTGTTCAATTCTCTCATGTGAGTTCCTCTTCTTCTCACCCACAGCTTCCGACAGAGACAGAGCCACTGAACACTAGAACGGGACAAAGTATAGTCTTGCGATTAATCACCAAAGTGCTGTGGATACACAGGGGACTAGGACATTGTTCCTATAATGGTCGACAAATGTTTCTTGGAGCTGGTAGTGAAATTGGGTAACAAAACCAAAAAAAAACAGAGAACTTAAACTTTCAAATGGGAGCATCTGGCCACTCGTCAGGTTCATTCGAGCCCACATGAGCAGTAGGAAGACCACACTAACATTAAGAGGAGGCAGAAACAGATTTATTCACTAAGAGGATGAAATAGACAAAACCCACTGAGTACACAATGGACCCTTTTTGATGATCCTACCAAACAGTTCAGTTTCTAGTCCAAAAAAACTGCATGTGGGTCTTTTAGCCACGTGAATACACAAGATGGCGGCTGCCCCACCTTCAAACCAAATGAAGACATCAAGAGAGTGTTGCTGATCCTCCTCCAAAGGCACAACTCTTCACTTCAAGCCAAGCGAAGAAACTAAGATGGCGTTGTCAACCCACTCATCCTCCAAAAGCCACCGCTCCAGCGTTCCTTTTGCTTCAACTCTAAAGTGCTTCACCTCAACACTACCAAGACTCACTTGAAACAACAGCAGCAACCACTTCAGACATCTCATGATGAAAGGATCAACACAGCAAGTTCTCTTCAGGTCTCCAGATAATTCCTAAACTACTCAGTTTCAAAGTTAAAGTGAGTTTTCAAGCACCACATTTCCAATTCCATTCACACAGGACACAAGTTTCTCCAACATGCTTCCCCAGGCTCCTCACCTGCCCAGTCTGGGGATGGAAGCCCACAGTGTGGCTTCCTTCCCTGCCCTGCTGCTGCACATGACAGCAGCAGCTCCAAGGCCTCCAGCCTCCCTGCTGCTCCTCTGCTCTCTTTCCTCTCCAGTTTTCTCTCTTTTTCATCTCCAGTCACACTCCTTAAATCCCCTCTCTCTGTTCCTCTTGTGAGAAGCCTTGACTTTCCTTCTCCAGGTCTCCACCCACCAGGGCATAATGATGCAGCATTAATAAAGCATTACCAAGCCGGGACCACAGCCCTCAATTACACCACAGCACCCATATTAGTAGCATTAAGGCTTCAAGGTCAGAGATTTGGATGATGCACATGCTATGAAGAACATTCTAGTAAGAGGAAGATTATAAACAAGTTTGAGGTGTGGGAAACATCTGTGTGGAGTTGCTCAGCCTGACTTGAACCCAGGCAATACACTGAATGGTAAATGAGATCTGTGGAGTTCAAGCAAAGCTTAAGGCACTTTTAACTATTGTTGCTATCAATACCAGTGTGCCTGGTACTATTTGGTGTTTCTTGGGCACTTTTTATTTCATCTAACAGTCATAAACTTGCTATGAAACTGTGTATTAGCAGCTATCACTGCATAACAAACTGTCCTGAAACTTAGCTGCTCAGAGTAGCTGTCATTCTTATTTATCACTGGTCTGAGGAGGTTCTGTGGATCTGGGCCATGTTGCTTGGCCTCAGGCTCACTCCTAATTTGAACTTTCCTGATGGAGGAGTGCTGAAGAATGGCCTTACCGGGCAGCCTCTACTGAAAGCATTCATATCCTTCAGTGGTCAGTTCTAGCTGGGTCCCACGCCAGTGATAGAGAAGGGGAACATGCACACTTCTGGGGACTGGTGGCTCCAGGATCTGTTCCCTGAGCCTTCCTCCCTAGAGATACTCAGCTCTGCAGTTCAAGTGGAGAGCCCAGAGGAGGTGACTTCTCTGCTCCTCTTAACTGAATCTTCCTTGCCACCCACAGGAGAGCAGAGAGATCATATATAAATCAAGCTATTCAGATCACACACGCCAAGTCACAGCCATCACGTCAGTTGCAGGCAGCCATGTGGCCACTCTCTGCAGCAGGTGGAAGGGGTGAGCACAGCCCTGGGAAAGACTGACTCATCTTGGACACTGCACCTCGAGTCCCTCTGTGAGGTGCTGTACACATGGGCCTCAATTGCTCTGGTATCTGCTTTCCTCTTCACAGAGTGAAGATGCAGTAGGTACTTTCAGCCTTGGCATCAGAATGGGTACGATGTCTGTGGCTTCCCAGTGGCCACAGCAACCCTGCCCCAGGGGAAAAAGGAGGCCCCAACTTTCCAGAAGGGTCTCAGGAAGAGCCATGGGTACACAAGGTATCAGACAGTCTAACCCTACCCTGAACCTTAATATTCATAACTCCTGTCTCAGCCTGCTGCTGCTCGGATCTGCTGGGGGAGTCCCCCAAACTGCCTCCATATTGCTTCATTTGGGGAACTTTAAAATATCTCAATGCCTGGGTTCATTATTAGAACCAACAAATCAAAAGTCTCTGGGGTGTGATTCAAGAATCAGTATTTAAAAAAATTCCCTGGCAAGGGTGTGTCTGGGGGAAGGCAGGTGTGCAAAGTGTGCAAAATTTTAGTGGGTGATCACTTCATGTGTCCTCCCTGTATTTGCAGGGCCCCCCTGATAGTGAATGTTTCCTTAAACACTGCACCCTCATTTTGGATTGGCTCCCAAGGTGATGGCAACCATCAGTGCAAATGATAGCAATTGTGAAAACCAAGGACTCATGCAACATATTCATGAACTACTGGCATGAGCAGCTATGCAGCTTCCCTGTCTTCCTCTGAAATGGATTAGTTATGTGGCCCTAAACTTCCAAGTCATTGCTGTGTCTAGCAAAGGAAGGGTTCTGTGGGCAATGGACTTACTCTCTTCAGTGTGCCATTTAGCACAATTTTTCTTGAACTTTTTAAGGGGGACCCTTTGGATCTCAGTGACTTAGCAAGATTTTCTTCCAAATGAACATTGGGCTTCTACAGGAAGGGTCTGCTAAACCAAACAAGCCAGACTCAATCCAAGCCAGCCCACCCAAACCAATCCAATCCACTCAAACCAACCCACTC
>PVHY01006732.1:57878-72400 GCA_004024945.1 Uropsilus gracilis
CTACCCAATCCAACCCAACCCACCCAACCCACCCCACTCAATCCAACCCAACCCACCCAACCCACCCCAATCCATCCAATTCAACCCAACCCACCCAATCCAATCTAACTCAATCCACCCAATTCAACTCAACCCACAATCCAACCCAACCTACCAAATCCAACCCAACCCACCCAACCCAACCCACTGAATCCAACCCAATCCAACCCAACCCAACACATCCAACCCAGCACCCTTGGTCTCGCAGTTCTTACTGGTTACATTTATGAGATCAAGTTGCAGCTGGGGGCTCATTGTGACATCCCATCCTGCAGAACACAGCCTGGCATATAGTAGGCACTTTCAACTATGAGGGGATACCTCAGGGTTGTGCTCCATTTTCTTTTTTCTCTGCATAGAATGTTCCAAATTTCTGCTGCTCTCTCTTGGAGACTCTCCTGGACAGAGTTCTGTGGTCAGTCCCACGCATTAGGCACACAGTAGGTACACAGGAAGCATTTATCATGACAAGGCAAAGCACTGAGTGTCCAACTTCTGCCCACTCTTTCAGCCTGTGAACAGCTTAAAAAAGCTTTTGGGGATGCTGATGATAAGTCAGCAGCTCAGCTGAGAACGCCCAGTGCCTGAGATGGAGCTGGCTGCCAATAGGTGGTGGTTTAAGTGTGGGCAGCAGATGGGGGCTGCTGGGGCAGGGTGGGAAGGTGGGCAACCAGTGCAGGTGGGAAGCCATAGCTGGGAGGAGGGGAGACGGAGCCTCTTCTCTGCTCTCCAGTTGGCCTGTAGGGGCCGAGGTAGGGTTTGGGGAGGAAAGGTTGAAGGACGGGCCCTGGAGCTCCATTTAACATCATAGATGCCCCAGCTGTCACTCTCTGAGGATGTGTACCTGCTAGAAAGGCACGAGCAACAGCCCAAATCTTTTTTTATTAAAATGCTTTGTGCTCCAGGATACCAGGGAGTTAAGCTGAGCTGTCTCTGAGAGAATGTTTGCCTAGAGCGCACTATTAGAGACTTTGTCTTCTTTAAAATAATACTAAGAGAGGGGCTTTATGTCTCTCTGCTGCTGCCCTATATTGCTGCTTGCAGAAGAGACCATCGCCCTTCCCACTGCCGGGATCCACGCAGTTGGCAAAGGGGAACGAGAGGAAACAAACTGCCAAATTTTTAGCAGATTCTTTGTGAAAACACAGCTTTATCCACCAAGATGAAAACAGGGCCACCGCATCTGAGCCTCCTGGTGCCAGGGCTAGCAGCTCCTCCAGGCTGGCATTCCTCATGGAGAAAAGATTTCATCAGGATTGTTTATTTATAAGAAAAAGAGAATCTGAGATGGAGTCATCCCCCTAACCTGTTCATCAGCAGCTCTGGCTTCACACTATGTTCAAGCCCATTAGTATTTGGAAGAGCAAATAATATCTTCGATTTTCCCTTGGCACCTCATGATTTAAAAAAAGAAGGAGGAGGGGGAAGAAAAAAAAAAACAAACAAACCTGACAGCAAATCCTTTAAAGGGATGGCTTGGCGCGGCTGTGTTGTGTGTCTCAGAGCATGTAAAGGCGTCTGTAACACACATTACGTGAGATCCTTTAGTCATAAATAACCACCTTCTTAAGTGGTGCAATGTGTATTATTTTCCTCCTCTGAACCTGGGGGCTCACCCACTCGAGTCTCCAATTGCAAATAATGAAATGTGGGTGAGATCAGGCGCCCTTATAACAAACCAGGAGAAATGTCGTGTTTAAAACTGCATGAACATGGGGAGTTTGACGACACGCCGGTGTGCACCGTCTCTTTCTGCCCGGATTTGAAGACTTGTCTAAGTCCCTCACTTCCCCATTTAAACATCTCTTGCTTGGTTTTGCCACAAAGAGCTTTTGTAGCTCCTTCTGAAAAGCCGTAGGCACAGGATTATGTGTTCTTACATGTCTTGTTTTAGGCATCAACAGCAAAGTAGACCAAAGGCAAATTTATGTTTAGCGCTATCAATAAAACATGACCCAGAGTCTGCTAAATTAGTAATCATGGAAAACCTACCCCTTTCTTTCTTACTCCGGCGCTCGTATTCTGGCTCCTTTATAACATTACAAAGCAACTTTTCAAGAATTTGCCTTTGGTGTGAGGGTGGTCTCTTAAGACAACGTATACTTAAATATCTCCGAGGTACCTTAAGGCCTTATTTTTGGATTGGGGCATCAAGGGAGCGCTAAACTAAAATCTAATAATGGTTTTAAGTTAAATGCCTTCAAGTACTGCCAAGGGCCTTTCCAATCAGATGTCCACCATGAAAGACATCATTTATCAGCAAGATGGAAAAGATAGCGTGTGTCAGCAGTTGTTATTAACTCAAATGAATAGATAGTTTTGCCCGAGCCTCTCAAAGCTCTAGTTCAATCTCACGGACACCAAGAATGTACACATGCAAACATTTAGCCAAGAGCCAAAATGACTCCCCAGCTCACCGCAACAGCCCTGGATTTTCTGCAGGGAACATAAACAGGGAGTCAGCGAGGAAGATTCCCATCACCAGGTGGTGCTGGGTGAGGTTCAGCCGAAGAGAGAAAGCGCTCTCTTTATGAGGGGTTTCACACGCGGAGGGACGGGGGCTTGGGGGGGGGAGAGCCATGCACCCATGTGGTAGACCCCCGAAGGCAGCGTGCAGACAGGCGTCTGGGTGTGGTTTCCCTTTGGTGCCTAAGTCATTTGCAAGAGGCTGAAGGCCTAGGAAACACAGACAATTATCTCCCTCGGCTGTGAGGATATGAGGGCTGGAAG
Source organism: Uropsilus gracilis (assembly GCA_004024945.1). NCBI lineage: Eukaryota > Metazoa > Chordata > Mammalia > Eulipotyphla > Talpidae > Uropsilus > Uropsilus gracilis. The sequence continues at coordinate 60,648 of PVHY01006732.1, forward strand.
GCCTCCGAGATCAGCTGGCAGAGTGGTTTTCATTTTCTCTTTAACCTCAGAACTCTTTCTTCCCTCCAAATATTATGCAGAACTCTGATTATAAAAGAGATAAAAGCAGAACGCTCCAGTTAAGGTAGGGATGGGGGGCTGCTCAGAATCCCACCCACTGAGCTCCTGACCCTCCTCCTGAGAGCCTGGGAGTGTAGCAGAGCATGATTTACAAACCTCTGCTTCTCAGCCTTATGTGCCCCCCTCCCCCCAGGATGAGCGTAGCCCAGAGAGGGACGGTGACTTGGCCAAAGTCACACAGCTCCCCGAGGGCAGTGAGGGAGCAACCAGGGTGGTCAAGAGCTTTGCATGTTCTGGTTCTCAGCTGGAGAGGGATGAACCAGTGTTGCTGGCCATGTGTTGCCTATCTGTGCTCCCGGTGACTGCTGACGTCATGCATGGCCCATCTACGTCATCTCCAGCTTTATTCTTCCTGGCACCATGCAGGGACCCTTCTTCTGAGTGCAATAAAAGGTGACCACGAGCTCTGGTGACTATTCTGACCTCATCGTATGTGAAATATTCGCTGTTTGCCACGGGCCTTTCCTCTTTCCGGCTCACCATCACGCCACAGAGAAGCTGCCCTCAGCTCTTGCTTGGAAATCACACAAATACAACCTCCCATCAGCATGAAGCCTGGAGGGAACCAACACGGGCAACCAGTCCTGCGCTTGCAGACTCCACCTGCCCCATCTTTCTCCTTCCCTCATCTGCCCTGTGGTTCCAGTGAGAGTGGCCTGGTTCCCATTCAGCCACATTCTTTACCAAGAGAGATTCTCATGTGCAGTAAGAGAAAATGAAATCCACCTGCTGAGAACTCTGAGCTGGAGGCCAGCGTGCATCCTGGCCTGGTCCCTCTCGGGTCTGGCTCCTTCACCCTCTGGTCAAGGGCAGTCAGGGGCCACTGTAGCCCAGGGGCTGAGCGCTGGGGATGCAGAATCACATAAACATGGTCACTACCTCTTGACCCCAAATAAGTCACTTAAAGGCTCTGTCTGTCTCTGTTCTTCCTTGGCAGAATGAGATGCTCATGGGTCTTGTCTCAGACGCCTTTCAGCTGCTGCATGAGGAGCTGAATTTCTAGGACTTGTTCTTGGAAAACCAGCCTTGAATCACCCCACCACTCAGGCATGCGTTGGGAAGAGCCAGCAGGTTAGTCACTGGAGGCGCAGGATGCTAAGGGGCAGGGAGGCCAGAGAACATTAAACTTGACCGCTGACCACACTCTGGAAAAATGGCAAATTGATTCTACAGCTGATAAATCCTTCCCCGCCCTAGGTCTGGGCTCTCTGCAGTTGAGGAACTTTGGGGGTACTGATGGGGCCACAGTGCTAGTCTTCCGCTTGGCATTGCATTGCTGTAGATTTCTGAGTCCTTTGGTATGAAAATTCTCGATTTTCTCCGAGTCTGTGGGGGTCATTATGCTTTTGTCACCATCTCTTAGCGACAAGCCATACTGTTATTTCCTATCTGTTGACTGTTAGTGCGTAACAGTAGGGTTTTCAGCCCATGGAACTCAAGGAGTTTCGTACACTTAGCTACATGGAGATCCTTCATCAGCCTTTAGGTCTTTTCCTGCAAGACCACACTGGGCTTGGTGGGTTGGCAGACTTGAATGCATTCGCTCAGATAATTTCTGAGTGCCTCGGAGCAGCATAGTAATTGTGCAGGTAAGTAGCTGTGCAGGTCACAAGGGGGAGGGAAGATCTGTGGGGGTATGTCTTGAAGGGGGATGGCTTCCAGCTCTGGGGTTAGAAAAGGGGGTTTGCAGAGAAGGTGGCACTTGCTTTTGGTCTTCAAGAGAAAGGGAACATCGCTGATAGAGGCACCAGGTCAGGGCAGAGCAACAGGGAACGCTGGGGGGCAAAGGCTTTCCCTTGGATGCGTGGATTTAATGTGAAATATTGCTGAGAGCAGACTTGGGGCTGGTGGTACCAAGTGATAATCACAACAGCCAGCATTCTTCGCGTGCTTCCTATTTACGAGCTTTCCTTTATGTGCTTTCAGATATTCCTTCCTAGGCTGTTCCTGGCATTCATGGCGAGGCCCTGCACACATCCCACTTCGTGGAAGAGTTTGCGTGTCTAAAGGGATTCAAGACTCACGACACCGCTGAAAGGCCTCCAATGCACAGTGCCTGGCCCCGGGGAGATGCTGGTGAACAGGCCAAATGCTTGTCTGCTGCCTTCGAGTTCACAGTTTAGCATGTGCGTGAGAATCCAGGCTTCACTCTTTCCCATGCCATTGTTTTTATAGGCATACGTCAGAGATGACAGATACCCCCCACCCCGAGTTATAAGACTTTTATGTTTGTGTGAAGACATTTGTGATGACAGCACCACGATCCCCTACTTTCTCAGCAGTCCCAGGTTTCTGTGATTCTGAACTGAGAGCACCTCTGACTTGGGGTGGAAAGTGGCTAAGACCAGGTTAAGCTGATGGTGCATCTTCACTTCCACTTATTGCTCAGTGTCTGATTTCAGCTGCTCTGTTGAAATAGTTTTCACATTCCGTACCGAGACAGAGATTCTCTTTCTTCCCCTTCAGCACATGAACAAAGAAAGAAGAAACGCTCCAACCTCCTGAAAGTCGTCTTGAGGCTGGGTGAGGAAACACTGGCTGAGGTTGTTGTAATTTCCAAGGAGAGCAAACAAGAGAGAGAAAAGTGAGATCCTGGTGACATCACAGGGCTCTTGTGTCACACCTTACCTGAAGCTTCTACAGATCCGCCTCTGGAGTCTGCAGTCAAGGAAGCCAGTCTGAATCAGTTGACTAGAATTCAAACCTCCAGCTGAGGAGGCCATGGTTGACCAGAAAAAATCCTTTTGTGTCCCAGTCTGCTACCTAATCTTTGTGTGACCTCTGCTCCCACGCCTCCTTCTTCATCTGTAACAGGAGGTCAGATGGATGAGGCAGTGATGGAGACAAGGGTGGTGATGATCACTCCTGCTCATCATCTGCTCTGCTGAGGATTTGCATGGGCAACATCTCATTTAGTTGCTCCAAGAGCCTCATGAAATAGTAATATCAGGAAGCAGAAGCCCAAAGAGATTGAGCCACTCACTTGCTTAAGGTCATCTAACACAATGAGTATGTGGTGCAGTCAAGATGGGCTGCAGGTACCCCACGCCATGGGACAGAGGCTTTCTTTTCCTTTCTTTTTAAAAAAGGAGTCCATTTCCTTCATTGTCATATGCCTCTCATCTCCTGGTGGAGAGAAGGATTGTAGTGAGCTCTGTTGATGACGGCAGTCACCGTTCTGTGATTGATTCCTTACTCCCCCCAGCACTCCCCACTTAGACCTGTAAGGAGTGGAGGACTAGTGCACACAGGTTGAATGAATGAATGAGTGAATGCATGAATGAGTGAATGAGCGAGGGGCTTGAGGAACACCAAAAGGCCTTTGAAATCTGCCTGGTGTTCCTGGCCCTCTAATGAGGGCTCCCAGAAGCATTTCTTGGGTGAAGGGCAGACTCTTCTCTGCCACTCTGAACTAGCTCTTGCCCAGCTGACTGTCCCCCACTAATGAGGGGACACAGCTCGAGGGGACAGTGTCCCCAGGCTAATTATTTTGCACTTGCTCTGACCACACCATTCAAAATATTCAGGCCAGGGCTGGTGTTTCACATCTTGCCACCGCTGCCCTTGTCAACTTCCAAGGTCACGGAGCCGTGGCCCAACGGGCTGGCCCTCTCAAGGTCGGCTCGACGGTGCACACCAACTTAATTGAACTGGAATAATCATTTTTTTTCCTCCCTTTGCTTGATGTGCAGGTGACAATACTTAAAATATCGACATGCCTTAATACTTTTAAATTCAGATGTTTGCTGATCAGCGGCAGCTACTTAAATTGACCAATCTATCTTGCCCAGCTGGAGATCAAGGGATCAGCACTTAATTTCATTCCCTGAATAAAGAATTTTTTTTATATCCACATGGAAATATCAGAACATGAAAGGTTAAATCAATATGGAGTTTTACATTGCTTAAAGGGCATTTGCATCAAAGCAGCTCTGAATGCAATTCACTTGTTTAATGAATTTTTTATGCTTATTTAATGAATTTCACAAAGGTTTGGTGTTTTTCATAAAATGGATAAGGACTTCCAGTTTTATGAAATAATAAAAATGGAACTGAAGTTATGAAATGAGCAATCTCATTAGTTAGGCATGATATATTCATATGAAAATGTACATGTCTCTATTATTACCTGGGTGCCATTATCTGAACAGTGGCTTGTTATAATAGCATGGCAAATATTCCTCTAGTTAAGATATCAAGAAGTGACAGAAGGAAATTGCATTTTCTTCCCATTTCTAATAATGACATAATTAATGCTCATTTAAAATAATTACCTGGGCATTGTTTCCCCAGAGTGCCAAGGCCTAGCGCCGTGTATCTAAGTATCTGGAGACACTTTGCAAGCACAGTAACCGGAAGGACGTCCCTTCTTTTTAATTTGTTATTTGTTGGTGTCATAGCGATCTCCTGCCTTGCTGTTCCAGAGTCCTGGTGCACAAACAGAAATGATCAGGGGAAATGGCTCACACTGTCCATGTGAAAAAGAAATGTCTTATGCCATGTTGGGGGAGGGGGGTGGAGAGAGAGAGAAGGGAGAGATAGAGGAGGGAGAGAAGAGGGAGGGAGGGAGGGAGAGAATAGAAGGGAGGGAAGGAGAAAAAGTGGGAGGGAGAGAGAAGAGAGGAAATATCTTGTGCCATGTAAGGGGAAGGGGGAGAGAGAGAGAGGAAAGGGAGAGGGGGAGAGAGATAGAGAGAGGGAAGAGGAAGGGAAGGAGGGAGAGAGGGAGAAGAGGGAGGGGGAGAGAGAAAAGAGGGAGAAAAGGGAGAGAGAAGGAGGGAAGGAGAAAGAGAGAGGAGGAGAGAAAGAAGAAAGGAAGGATGGAGAAAGGGAGAGAAAGAGAGGGAAATACTTGTGCTATCTTGGAAAGAGAGAGAGAAATACAGAGAGAACTAAAATGAGAAAGAACACAAGTGAGCATTCATGCTATCAATTCTCCCTTTCTTGTCTTCTTTGGGGAGGGGAGGTGGTTGTCTATTTCCCTGTTTCTTGGGATGTTCGTTGCGCATCCTGAGCTTGTTGACATGCCTGGGTCCTGTTCTAGGGACTCATCTTTTATGTCAGAGATGGGAGCGTGTGCTGCCTCACAATTTAGGTTTCGAATCCTAGCCACTCACCCCTGCCTCACCCCTGCTTGTCTACGGGCACATTCCTTCACCCCCCTGAGCCTCAGCTGTACCGAGCTGGGCATGCGACACCTGGCAGACACCCTGCCCGTCAGCTGTTGTCATAGGTGCTGGTGCTGAGAAGCTGGCGGGAGCTGGCTGCACGCAGGCTGAACAGAAGTTGTGAATCAGCGCTGGGCTGAGGCTCACTGGGGACGCGCGAAGCTGTTTCATCTCCTTTCTTCTCCTATTCGAGAGGACAACGCTCTCCTGGCTTGCTACACCCATCTCAATCTCGGCGGCATTAATAATACAGTGCGACTGAATTAATTCTGCCCCCTGATTTCCCAGAGAGGACAGATTTGAATCAGCACTGCAGGGCACAGATCTGGGGTACCCAGAGACTGCTGGGTGTCCCCGGAAGGGCAAGACTAGAGCCCCAACGCTCAGGGAGGTAGCTCATAAGGAACAGCAAGACCACAGCTCTTGCGCCAATAAAGCTGCTTTTATCTGTGCAGCACTTTGTAGTTTTCAGAAACCTTTCAAGGAGCACATGAGTAGCGGGGCCCCTGGTCCCTCAGGGTGCCTTAGACAGTGGGTTGGAATAATGGCACTGGCTTCAGAGAGGTGTTTCGCTGGCGGGGAGCAAATTGGTCCTTACAGCTAGGACAGCTCCAGCTGTGTGGCCTCCCGCAAGCCACTTAACCTCTCTGAGCATCATTTCCCTCGTCTTTCAAATGAAGAGGCTAAAAAGATCCCTTCAATTTTGCTGACACGTAAAACCCCTTCCTGCCCGGCCCTGTACCCCGCCTTTCCTTGAGCTCAAAATCAGTGAGTTCCATGTGCCCATATCCCAGGTGGAATGAGAGTGGGCTAGAGAAAGAATGGAAGATGCTACCCCCCAGTGGTGGAGTTCGGTAATTCAAACCCTCCCAGCAACCATAAGTGTCAGGACGTGTGGGTAGCACGCCTGATGAGCTTTATTTTGGAGATTAGAAGAAAAGAAAAAAATCTATGTGGCTGTTAGAGCTTGACTTATTCTAGCTTCCAAACTCACTTTATCTATCTATATATATACACAAGCGTGTACACATACACACGCACATTTCTATTTCCAAGTGTGTATACACACGTATATTCCCATCCACACATGGATATATACATACATATTACTACCCACACATGTATATACATACACATTCCTATTACTACCCACACATGTATATACATACATATTCCTATTACTGCCCACACATGTATATACATACACGTTCCTATCCCACACATATACATACATATACATATTCCTATCCACAGGTGTGTACCTCCATAGACACATTCCCATTCACATGCACATATACATACATATCCCATCCACATGTGTATATACACGCACATATATTCCTATTCCTTCATGTGTATACATATACATATTCCCATACATGTGCACACATACATATTTCCACCCACATGTGTATACAAGCATATACATATTCCTATCCACACATGTGCATACACACATATACATATTCCTATATACATGTGCGTACACATACACATATTCTCATCTACACACATATATACAGACATATTCCCATCTACACATCTGTGTACGTGCACACACATTCTCATCCACATGTGTGTATACATATACACACTCCTATCCACATGTGTATACATGTATACCTGCATTTCCATCCACACACATGTATACACATTCCCATCCACAGGTATGTATACACATATACATATTCCCATATACATGTGTGTATACATAGCATATCCTCATTCACATGTGCATATACACATGTACATATTCCCACATACATACACATATAATCTTGAAGCTCTGTCATTTTCTACCTTTGAAAGAGTCAGGTGATTTTTATGATGATCTAGAAATCGGGACTTTCCCCTCAATTCTAAAATATAGGCCACTGAATTTATAATAATAAAATATAAAATGAGAAATTATGAAGGACTCCTCTTTGCCCTGTCTAAGAGCACTCGAACATGACTTTTAACATAGAAATGACAAAAATACTCAATTTCTTCTTCCTGTTTTTTTCCTGACCTTTGCTCGAAGCTCCGTGTATCATGCTGAGATCAGCAAGCCTGGCACTGATGTCCAGCTTAGGGATTGGCCTCCGAGACCAGTGTCCTGCTGAGGCTTAGCTCTGGGGTGCCCAGGGTTGCTCATCTTTGCAGGGCATGGCCTCTGCATCCCCAGTTCTTTGGCCAACACCACACAAGGAAAGTCCTCGGCGACCCACACCAGCCCACAGCTGTGGCTCTAAGGGGAGGCCTCATGAAAATCCCCCACAGTCCCCAATGATTCTGATGTATCCTCTTAAAAGAAGCCACGATGGATGGATGGATGGATGGATGGACAATGGATGGATGGATGGGTGTACTGGTTTACTGGTTTACTCCTCCAAGGAGCCCAGGTTTTAAGCACTGAAGGGTGGTGGCCCAGGATTTTCCAATGGACAATGGATGAATGGATGGATGGATGAATGGATGAATGAGTGGATGGATGAATGAATGGATGAATGAGTGGGTGGGTGGATGGATGAGTGGATGGATGAATGAATGGATGAATGAGTGGGTGGATGGATGAGTGGATGGGTGGATGGATGGATGGTTTACAGGTTTACTCCTCCAAGAAGCCCAGCTTTCAAGCACTGAAGGGTGGTGACCCAGCATTTTCCAATTAACAATGGATGGAATGATGGATGGACAATGGATGAATGAATGGACAATGGATGGATGGATGCGTGGATGAATGGATGAATGAGTGGATGGATGAACGAATGGATGAATAAGTGGGTGGATAGATGGATGAATGGATGGATGGATGGACAATGGATGGATGGACAATGGATGGATGGACAATGGATGGATGAATGGGGATGGATGGATGGATGGATGATGGATGGATGGATGGATGGTTTACTGGTTTACTCCTCCAAGGAACCCAGCTTTCAAGCACTGAAGGGTGGTGGCCCAGGGTTTTCCAATGGACAATGGATGAATGAATGGATGAATGAGTGGATGGATGAATGAATGGATGAATGAGTGGGTGGATGGATGGATGAGTGGATAAATGAATGAATGGATGAATGAGTGGATGGATGGATGGATGAGTGGATGGGTGGATGGATGGATGGTTTACAGATTCACTCCTCCAAGGAGCCCAAGTTTCAAGGGTGATGACCCAGTTTGAAGGGTGGTGACCCAGCATTTTCCAATGAACAATGGATGGAATGATGGATAGACAATGGATGAATGGATGGACGGATGGGTGGAAGAATGGATGGATGAGTGGATGGATGGACGAATGGATGAATAAGTGGGTAGATGGATGGATGAGTGGGTGGATGGATGGATGAATAAGTGGATGGATAAGTGGATGGATGGATGAATGGAGGGAGGGACAATGGATGGATGGGTGGGGATGGATGATGGATGGATGAGTGGATGGATAGATGAGTGGATGGATGGATGTATGTCTAGGACTCAGGATAATATTTTCTGTCCATCTGAAATGATTCCCTACTCCTGTCCCCTTTTCCCTCTCTAGGCCCCAAGCAAGGAATCTAGGGTGTCGAGGTTGAGCTAGCTGTGTGTGGCACCCAGACCATTTCTTAAACAGGCCTCAAAGGTGAAAGCACAAGCAGAACAGAAGTCGCAGGACCCTTGAGCTTTTTCCTCCCTTTCACCGTGTCCACATTCACAAATGCACAAGATCAGTCCAAGGGGTGCAAGGCTGGTCAAGGTGTGCCTGAACATCCTCTGTGGGGCACGGTGCTCACCCATCTGTGTTTTGCGCCATGGAGGGTGGGGAGCAGAAGTGCAAACAAGATGAGGCCTGTGCCTCCAAGTGCTGACAACTCCAGACAGACAGACAGACAGACAGACAGACACCAACATGCCGGGCCAGAAAGCAGCGTGAGGGAAGCAGAGCTGGCAGCCTGCACTGGGAGCCAGGAAGGTCCATTACTTCTGCGGAACGTGGAAGTAGGTAGAGAGATGGAGCTTCAGACAAGAAGAACACCTCCTATCTCTCTAGCCCCATCTGGCACACTAGAGGGTGGTTGGTAGCACATCTCTCACCTGTCACCCAGCTTCCTAACCTCTTTGGAATGTCCCAAGAGACATAGGACCTATCAGTAATGACTGTTGCCCCCAAAGGTAAATTCTCCTGTAATCTCGCATCCTCGCATCCTGCTGCTGCATGTCACATACGCTTTGCTACTTCCTCATGACATCATTGTGACATTCCCTGGCTGGGGTATATAAGTGGCATCTCAGCTTCATTAAAGTTGGACCTGGACGTGCTTCCCAGGATCCCCTGTCGACGTGCTAGCCTCGTAGATTGCTGTCCATCTCTTCCGTCTCAATTTCTTCTTCATTCCACACGTGACTCCTAACAACTTCAACTCTTGTTCACTCCAATATCTTTCCACCACGGACACTAATCTAATAGCAGCGATGGTGATGTCCGGTGGCTCCTGAGTGGGTCACAGGGAAGGGGTCCATGTGGGCATCCCTTCAAGGACTCTGTGCCCAGGGACCACCTCCAGCCTAGCATCATGGCTGGTGCCAGGATCGAAGGCATGGTGGGCTGCCTTTGTTGGCACTGCCACTTCATCGGTGGCATCTGGGAGGGAAACTGTCTCAGGCTTTTCAGAACTGTGAAGGCCTGGTCTCCTGGGCTGGGCAGAGGTTCAGGCTGTACTGGCATCTCCCTAGTGCTGGTGGTCCTGCCTGGCTAAGGGAAGACCCCAGGGGCCATTTCTCGGTTACTCCTCCAAAGAGCCCAGCGTTCAAGCACTGAAGGTGGAGGTCCAGCCTTTTCCAATCCCGTTTCTGTTGAGTCCATCAACCCCGGACCACATCATCTGATCCAACAAGCCCTTCATCAGGGCGGGAGCCTCCAGGGCTAATGGAGCAAATGATGTGGTCACAAAAGCAACGGGGAGACCTTTGTCCCGCACTGTCGCTGACATGGTGTGGGTTAAGTTTCCGGTGTCACAAATGCCAACACCTGGATGGTCTGGTCATGCCAGAAGGGTTTCTGTGACCCAGGCAGGAATTTGGATTTGTGGGTGAAGCCACAGCCCCCTGGCCACCACCACCCCAACCCCATGCCCCCATGTGGAAGATTCTACAATCCCATGAACTGGACTCTGAACTGACCCAAGACCTACGCTGCTAGGAGCCAACCTCACCCTGTGGGGCACCTCCGCCACCAACCCTGTCAGCCTCGCCCCTGCCAAGCTCTCCCTGGACGAGCTCTGGCCCTGACCGTGCCCCAGCGAGCTCCCAGTTGACCTGCTCCCAAGACGCTCCCCATCATCCAGGTTGGAAGAAAGGTTGAGCCTGGCCCCCTCCCCCTGTAAACCACTGCTGCAAGCGCATGTGAAATGGGGGTCCCTGCACCCCAGCTGTGCCCTTTCCTCTCTGGGGGGGGTCATTCACTCTGCACTCTCGTCCCATATCCCCAGAAGAAGCTGGGCATGGGAGGCAGGGAGAGGGCTGGTCAGGGAGGAGGACCCCCTTCCTTAGCGGTAGGAAGGGGAGGGGCGGGGGGGGGTGTCCTGCTGCAGGTTTCCTACAGCCCTGCCATCAGCTCATGTCCTTGTTCCCTTGAGCACCCAGGCCGGGCCGCGGTGGGTGGTGCCCGGCGCCTTGGGGGACACACGGCAGGCCCCTGTTGGTCACCCGCGGGTCGCTTCCCACACGGCCTCGCTGTTTGTGACCAAGTGCCGGACATTACCCAGCTGCCTCCGCGCGAGACGCGTTTAGCTGTGGTCACCCGTGGGCAGGCGGTGGAGAGCTGGCAGGAGGCTGAGCCGGGCTCCTCGGAGCAGGGGCCACCCGGGTGTCCCTCGCGATGACCGAGCCGTGTCCCGCCTCTGGTCATTAGGCTGCTCCGGGCGGTACTTCCGAGAGCAGCGGCCCCTTGACCCGTATGTTCCCTGTTTCTTGGCGGGTCTCATCTCCGCCGTTTCTGCAACATCTTGCTGCTCCTTCAGTCATGCTGCCGGTCTTTGGCTTTGGGGGGGGCCTGACTCCAGCCGTATGTTCTGGAAGAGCACAGCTTCGTGGGGACAGCCATCCGCGGGCGGTGGGTCTCCTGGTCTCCTCCGCCGGGGCCTTGCTGTGGGGCCACTGCCATTCGGCAACCTCTTCGCTCTGCAGCAAGAGCCCTGCAGGACAGATAAACAGCAGCTCTACCAAGTCCCGGGAAAGGGCACCGTCACCCTCACCCTCACCAAGGATGAGGAAATGGACCCAGAAAAGAAAAGACTGAAGGGCTAAACAGGGACAAACAACAAAAAGAAAGAAGGCGAAGTGACCAGGGCCGGTGTGGTGTGGTGGGGCATTTCCATGGGGGTCAGCACTTTACAATCATGTATTGTGCAAAATCCAAAAATAACATTAAAAAATTAAAAAAAAAAAGGATAAGACAAAATCCCAGGGTCTTGCTGGAAACAAACAGAAGGTCAAGAAAAAGAAGGG
>PVHY01006733.1:0-72306 GCA_004024945.1 Uropsilus gracilis
GAGAAAGGAACACTTTTACACTGCTGGTGGGATTGCAAACTGGTCCAACCACTATGGAAAGCAGTGTGGAGGACCCTCAAACTAATGAAAATGGAACTACCATTTGACCCAGCAATTGCTCTTCTGGGAATCTACCCAAAGGAGATCTCAATGTGGGTACAAAGGGACACCTGTGCTCGGATGTTTATTGCAGCATTATAATTGCAAGAACTTGGAAACAACCCAAATGCCCCCAAAAAGAGGACTGGATGAAAAAGATGTGGTATATATACACAATGGAATATTACGCATCAATAAAAAATGACAAATTCAATGATTTTTCTGGAAACATGGATGTACCTAGAAGAAATCATACTGGCAGAAACAAGTCAGAAGGAAAAAAACGGATACCAAATGGTTTCACTAATATATGGACAACCAAATGAAAGTACACAACTGCGGGAGGGGACCAGCTGGAGTAGCCAGGGAGGGGAGGTGGTGGGGGACCCCCAGAGACCTCAATGAAGTGATTGTTGTGAAATATATATATATATGTATAAATTAAAATAAAAAAGTTAAAAAAAAAGAACATTGGTTTTACTTCTGGCTGGGATTTTATTGTTACCTTCTGGTTAATCTGATTTCTAGTATTTAAAGTTCCTGTTTGTTAAAATATAAATAAATGGACATTGACTGAAAAAAAAAAAGAAATTTCTCTTGAATCTTTTATACCTTCTATAAACTTCTTCATAATCATGCTTTTTCCTACTTACTTGGACATACAGCTATTTAAGATATTTAAATATTTAAACTAGTTGTTTTAATGTGCTTGCCAATTCCACCATCATATAAAATACAGATCCTTATTAGTTGAAGTCTCTTAAGCAAAATATTTTTTTGCATTTGTTTCTATTGACTAATTTTCTGGTTATGTATCATTTTCTTTCCCAGTTTGGTTACTTTAATTGAGTGTCAGACATGTTATATTTCATGAGTTTGGAATCTTGGTTTTGATGTTTTATTTAAATAGTATTGCACTTTGTTCTAGCACAGACTTTCTTGGTTTTATTTTATAACTTTAGGGTTTGCTTTTAAGATTTATCAGGGAAGCTCTAGAGTAGTCTTTTTTTAAAGCATGTATTCCAGAGAGATTGTGTGTATCTTATAATAGCACTTGGTTAGTGTTCCTTTTTAGGTAGTACTATATTCATTTTTATTTTTCTAAATTTGAGCTCAATGCCTAGCCTTAAAAAGTATCTTGATAAATGTCTTCTGGCTGTGTAGACAGACAAATTGATATATTGATTTATTTATTTAAAGGAAAAGCAGCTACCTTTGAATTCAGCAAAAACATTTTAAAAGTTTATTTGGCAGTATGAAAGCAAAGTTATTAGTAGATTGTTGGTTGAATATTTCAAAGACATTTTTATAACAACTTAACTTGCATATAATTTTGGCTAGACAGAGCAATTAATTACAAATTGCCCACAAATATATACTTAACTTAAAAAGGGCATCTTGATACTAAAGAAGCTACAGAGATTAGAACATTGGACCTCAAAAAAGAAAATCTGCACTTTAATCCAGATTTCCTTACTTGTTGCCTGAATGATTTTAAGCAAATTACTTATGACTTTCATAGGTATATAAAGTATGGCCCAATGACCTGCTAACTGTGGCTATAGTTTACTGGAACACAGTTACCCCACTAGTATAAATACTGTCAATGACTTTTCACATAACCACAGCAGAGTGGAGTGGTTATAAAAAACTCAGTGTCCTACAATATCTAAAACAATTAGTCTCATTACCTTTTTAGAAAAGTGTACCACTCTTGATCTTAGCCAAAATGAAGATTCTGTACCATGAAAGAAATCACCATAAAAATGAAAGAGAACCTACAGACTAGGTTAAGATGCTTGCATAGCCTATATTTGATGAGAGGTTAATTTCCAAAATAGATAAAGAATTAGATAAATTACTAACAAATAAAGCAACCCAATCAAAAATGGACAAAAGACCTAAATAGACATGTCTAAAAAGACACACACAAGCACAAAAAAAAGTTCAACATTTTGTAGGAAATCCACATTAAAAAACATAATGAGATATCACTCCACACCTATAAAATGACCTCTATCAAAAAGATTGGCTATAATAGATGCTGGTCAGTATGTGGGGGGAAAACAACATATATTAACAGTCATTGGAAATGAAATTTAGTGCAGTCTCTATGGAAAATTGTATGGAAATGTCTCAGAAAATTAAATGGAAATACCATATGATTTAGCAATTTGATTTCTTTTTTTTTTTTTTTGAATCTTGTAGCTTTTATTTCAGTGATTAAAAGAATGCAGCAAATGGAATCTATACTGGTTAACATTAGGCATGTTATTGCTCTACCTGAAACTGCTGTTAGTTTTTGATTGGCCTAAATCTTTACAACTGATTTAGGCACTTTTCAATTTTCTGGAACAGATATACAGGGTTTTAAGTTAACATCTTCCTGGGGCACTTTTAGTAATGAGAATTATGCTCATTAGCTAGAGTCCTTTATAAAAAAAGGCCTCTAGATCCTCAGGCTGCCTGAACTACCTTAACATCATACTTTTATAGAGATTATTTAAGTAACTCACAGAATAAGGGGATAAACTAGAAAGCTGAAGAGTGCTGTCTGACCATTCCAAAGATTTTCCCTACCAGTTCAGATAGTCAAAAATTAGATAAGGAGAGTCTACAGTTAGGAAGCAAATTACTCTCCACCCACTGCCACCCTTTTTGACACAAAGATATCTATCAGTCTCCCCAGAAATCTGAAATGAATTCACACAAATGACAGATTTTTACCTTTGTGGTCCCACTATCAAATTACAGAAATCAGTTCCATTATCAGAATAACAGGAAGCCGTTAGTAGGACTTTGAGAAGAACAGAGTCCCATATATAGTAATATGCATCTAATAATTTTCCATTCATCTGTCAATTTTTCAAAAGGTTAGCATTAAAAAACACAACCAAAGACACATATGATCCTAACCCCCCCCCACCCCAGATAATTGGTCTGTTCATTCCTAGATGACTGGATGTCCCAAGAGTTAACAAAGGTAGGAACCAATCCCCCAATAAGATTTCTTCGAGTGCCCCATCAACAGCTCTTCATTTCTTGAACTACCTTCCTTTTCCCAAAGAGGTAATGCTGAGATCAGTCAGAAAGGCTTTCTGAGAAGACTGGCTTGGATTTCTGGGTCTGTTCCAGTCGATTCAAGATGAATTGGCTTGTATCAATGAAGCGCTCAATGCAGTTGACAAAACAGGCCTCAGCCCGACTGTCCAACTTTGGTCCAGGCTTGTCCATGCACTTCTCCCAACAAAGTTCAGTCATCTGGTGCACCAGCTGCTGGAAGCTTTGTTTCTGCGTCTCCACCTCGATGAAATGCTGCAGCTGCTGCGGGTCCACCGAGCCCAAACCCGCGCCGTTGGAAGATGAGCAAGCGTTCATCCCAGAGTGACCAACCGTGCCGAGACGCACTCTGCACCAACTCACTGACATTCACGTATAACAATATGATTTCTAATTGTCCAAAGAATATGAAAATACTAATTCAAAAAGATGTGCACATCTATAGTCACAGCAACATTATTTTGTTTATCCACATCATGAAACTAACCTAAGTATCTATTGACCGAACACTGGATAGAGAAATCATAGAATATATATGCAATGGAATACTATTCAACTGTTAAAAATGATACTGTCATACTTGGCACAAAATGGGAAGATCATGAGGGTCTAAATAAGTCAAAGAAACAAAAGGTATTTACTGGATTGTTTCAACCCATTTACAGAATATAAATTACCAAAGAAAAAAACGGACAAAATCACAATAATAATTCTTAAACTCTGTGAAAAATATGTTAGTTCCAGAGAAGATGGAGAGAGACAGGAGGCAACAGGGAGATGAGTAGGAATGGGGCTTTACAATCTATCTGGTGGAGGGTGAGTGAGGCGTATATGTGTATGGAAGTGTAAAGTTATACTTTTCAAAATTTAGTTACATAAATGAGTTGGAATTCAATCAAAATTAAGAGGAGGATAAGAAAGAAAACAGTCTCTCCACATGATAGCTTCATTTCTTTATCTATAAACTAAGGAAAATAATAGTATAGGTGGTGAGATGGTGCATATCTATGATGTATATGTGTGAAAACCGTCAGTATAGTGCTTAGAATACAAGACGTACAACAAATGTTTGCTAAATTGAAGTCTAAAATCTTGAACTCCCCTTCCCATGGTTGATCTAAAAGCTGAATTATTTTCTTTTTAACTTTATTTTTATAAGTTGGAACCATTATTTTTCAAAAAGGAAAATTTCTCATTTTCCCATTTTACAATACTGTGATTTGCTTAGACACGTTATCTTTGTCAAACAGTATAACCCTTGTTCATCTTTGTCAGAAATAATTAAAATACCAACAGATTAAGTGCGATGGCTAATGCCGTGCCGAACTGTATACATTTTACAGATAGAAAGGAAGTAGAATATTTCTGAGTTTTTAAATGATAAAGATCATAATTTTCTTTATACAGAAGCAAACAAAAAAACCTATAATCTAAGTCAAAATTGAGTGATTCTCTTTTGAATGACACCATGAAAGATACAGGAGTTTTTCTTTTATTTCTGTGCCTGATGTTTGAGGGATATTGTATAAGAATGAAAAAAAATTACAAATAAAAAATAGGAATATTTTTCATAAAGGACTGTTCTGCATGAAACTGTGCATGCTGTGAGTACTGTTAATTATTAGCTACTCATGCAGACTATGGCAATAGGTAAATAACAAGAGAGAAAACACCAGGAGATGTTTCCTCCCTGCTGAATTGCTTTTATTAAATTGTTCCCTACTGTGATCATCAGGCTATATTGAAGTAAAATATAAGAACATTATTGAGCACATCCTGTCTGATCCTAGGACAATAAAATCATTGTGATCATTCTGATAAATTGCTATTTCTTCTTATTATTAATCTCATACACTGAAGAATTATTCAGTATTCCATTTTTCAGCGAGTGTGGTAGAATATTGGGGGTTAAATTTTTGACTCAGAGCAATCATCTAACAATCATTTATAATGTACAGGTTAGTATCATTCCTAGTACCATTTTATGCCCTTTATTTCTTCCTTCCATACTACTTTTATTTATATACCTTGCAAGCCACATTCAGTCTTTTATGTAATAAGATTGTACATACATAGATAGGTAATAGGGAAACGAGTGGACAGGTAATTTCAGTAAAGTGCTAACATGTCTATTCAGTTCATTCCTTGCATTACCTTATAAATAAGACAACAAAATAACTGCCAACATATCACTGGATAAATCTTACAGTTTAAAGAGAAAGACTTAACTATATCAGTTGCTTGGATCTTTATACTATACACTAAAGATTGAAATAATTTAGTTATAATTGAGCTTTTTTGAAGGAAGTCTTCAGCAATACCAAATTTTTTAACAGATATAAAAGAAGAAATGCTTATATCTAAACCATTCCATCACATCAATTTGTTTATAAGGATGATTGAAATAGATTGCATTAAAGGCAAATGTGCAAAATGAACTATAAAATATTTTTAATTGTGACAAATCATCACTAATTAAACTAAAAAAAAATGTTGAGCATTGACTAGGTGTCAAATAGTTTTTGCAGGTCTGCAGATACAGCAGTGACAAGACAACTCCAGCCTCATGATATGTCTAAGACTTGCTTCATCATAGTGGAGGGTTCTAAGAGTTGAGAAACAAAAGGAATAGATTAAAATCTCATTTATTTGTTGATTCTGATATATAAAGATTCCTATTGGAAATGAATGATATTTTAGAGATTTGTTTTGTACAGGGAGAAATCCTGTCATGGGCCCACATTGAGACAGGATGTATAAACAAGAAATAAAGACAGATTTTGGCCAAGATTTATTGACAGAAGTCAAGAGATTATTAGAAGTTAAAATAGAGCTGCAGAAGAAATTGCTGGATCATTAAAAAAAGACTTGTACTGTTTTGTACCCCACATGATGTTCCATGTTTTCTTTCCTTTGTTCAACAAGTTCTTTTTCTCCCCCTTATTTCTAATTCTTTTAAACTCAGTGAGGCCTAAGTTTTTCCCAAATCTTCCCTGGTAAACCATCATGAGTGAAATGTCTGCTGGTTCTCATGCTCTCTTCTACTTCCTTAATTTCTTCCACCATATCCCACATGAAATTCTCCTTTTAAGTTACTGTCAACCTCATGCGATTAAGGATTTCCTTGATGATATGGCTTATACCTGATTTCATTCTTCTTAGAGCCAATACTTTAGGTGTTAATAAAAGATTTATTGAGTCAAACTAAGTCAAATGAGCAAACAATAACCAAGCAGGGAATGCAAAGGCACTCTATGACTGGCTATCTGCAGCAGGGACCCAGTATGTTAGCATATGCTAGGGCTCACAGATGATGTAAATAAACATTCATATGTTCTGCCTAAGCAAGGGCATAAATCCAATCCAGAAAATTTTCACCATGTGGGATTGTAGCCCCATATGGTTTGATCTGAGGCTTTGGAGAAACCATAGGCTGATTTTTTGCATGTACTTTTGTCTTAGACCTTAATGGCAATAAACTTAGTGTTAAAGATTCTCTTTGGGTCGAACAAAACCTGGATGTCCCCAGAAACAATAATCAAAGAATTGAAGAAATAAATAAAAATCCCTATTAGAGGCAGGACAATTTGGAAAGTGCCAGGGAAACTTAGAGTCCAAAAAAAACCCAAATGGACTATAGTTTTAGGGAGCAGCTGAGAAGTAGCTGGGCTCCAGCAGGATTCTGCATTTGTCAAATAGCTATGTCTTGAATTACTGGTAGGGTTGCTAGATTTAGCAAATGAAAATGCAAGATATACAAGTAAATTTGAATTTCAGATAAACAACTAATAATTTTTAGAATATACTTCATGTAATATTTTATTTTAGCAATCCTAATTACTAGACTCTATTATGTATCTATGTATCTATCTTCTATCATCTACCTATGCATTTATCCTTGTCTTATACCCATTTAATAGTGTGATACTAAAATATTTTCTGAATATCATTAAATCTGGACTAAGGTTCCCTGCTATGTTGCATTTTTAGTCAATGGATGAGGTTGTGGTCCCAGGGAGGAGTCAAAGAAATGGTGGGGAGCACCAGAAACTATTGGCAACAACTGTTTGTTGGTTAGTTAAAATAGAAGGAACATGGGTAAATCTTAAGAAAGCATTTATCTTTGTTTAGAGAAATACCTTGATGGAATGTGGGTACTGATATTTGATAATGGAGGACAAGATAATGAAAACACTCTATGTAAGAAGGTAACATGAAGTTGAATTTGTGCCAAGGAAAATATTAGAGGGTAGGTGAGGAGGAGGAGGAAGAAAAAGAAGAAGAAGAAATGATGATGATGATGATGATGATGACAAAGAGGTAGAGGAGGAAGAAGAGGAGGAAGAAGAGGAGGAAGAAGTAGAGGAAGAGGAAGAGGTAGAGGAAGAAGAGGAGGAAGAAGAGGGAGAAGAAGATGGAGAAGAAGAAAAAGAAGAAGAAGGAGGAGGAAGAGAAGGAGAAGGAGAAGGAGGAGAAAGAAGAAGCAGAGGAGGAGGAAGAGGAAGAGGAGGAGAAAAAGGAGGAGAAAGACTAAGGCTACACATAATCTCTGACTGGCATCTGTGGAGAAAGGTGGCCAGAGAGGACTACTTGGTAACATGGCCACTAAAGGGTTTTAAATGAAGAAGTGTATTATGAAATTTTAAGTTGTCATGCCACAATAACATACAAAATGTCTTATGAGAGCAGTTGTAAGAGAAATAATTTGAAAGGAAGCATGTCCTGTGTCTAGGTTAGTATAAAGGAGAAAAGAGAAGACTCAAGGGAAGAACGATGCGAATTGAGGACCCATGGTTGTGCTATAGGCATGAGAGAAAATAAATGTTAGTGCTCAAGAATCCCACTGAATTTGGTGTGCATGAAGGGGGAATTCATTTTACAAAAATGTGGTGAAATATCAGAGCACAATGTCAACTCAGCTGACACTGGGTCAAACACATGATCCAGAATGGATAGTTTATATTATGCCCTTGTAGTTGTATTTCAGTCAACAATTGCTTCTGTAAATGGCGTCAATCCTGATTAAGGGTTAATCCCAATTAAGGGTTAATCCTGATTACCTTGTTCCTGTTTCCCATTGTCTTCTACAGTATTTCTATTTATTCCAAATCCCATGCTGCTCAAATCTTCATTCTCCTTTTTTCTTATAAATTGTGTAGGTATTTTTTGCCCTTTGTACGTCCCAGAGTCTAGGGATTATCATACAAGGGTATTCTAATTTAACTGAAAGATAATGTTTATTCCCGCTTTGCTGCTACTTTTCATATTCTTTCTATTCTTTCTTTAATTTCCCTTTTACCTCTGCATTTTCTATGTGCTGCTATTGTTCTTCAAAATAGGAAGCAAGTCTGCCCTTTTTGGAGCATATGATAGAGTGTGGACTTCTGGTCAGATGATCTGTATTAAAAAATGTGATTCTCCACTCATTATCGAGTTACTAGACCTCTGTGTGATGTGTTGCTCCCTCCTATAACAAAAATTTAATAATGGGTTCTTATTCTAATAAAAATGTCTATTTTAATTGGATCTCAGAATCATAAAAATGGTTTAAATTTATGGTCAATTTATGACCTACACTCATTATTGCTCCATTCTAGCCCATTTCTTAAACCATCTCTCTAAAATAAGCATTTATGAAATCACAACCAGAAATACAAAATTGGAATATGGCTAATAGCTATTATCTATCAACCAAGATATATTCCTTTCCCATCTCATGCATCCTTTTCTGGTCTTCTATAAAACAATTACTATCCCAAATGTAGTGCTTATGATTCTCTCTTTATCTTTGTAATACATTTCTATCATGTCTTTTCATCAAAATTTTTGACATATCTAAATATATAAAAAGAATTACAAAGAATATATGCTCTTTTGTGACCAACCTACAGTTATAGTGCTCAGATTTACCCATCTTTGTGTCTAAGTGTATTCCATTTGTTTTTATTGGTCTATCTAATTGTGTGAACATACAAAATACCACAATTTAATGATCCATTCTCTTTTCAATTTGGTAGACTCCAGATCTTTGCTACCATCACATGGACTGTTATAAAATTTTTTCAGAGGTCTTCTGGCACGCCAATACATAATTTTCCTTAGGCACTTGCTTAAGAGAATTGTTGGGTCATAGGCTATGCATATGTTCAAACTTACAAGATAAGAATCAAACTAATTTCCAAGTCATGAGGCACTTGCAGTTGACTTTGGGATAGGATATGAAAGAAAAACTCTCTTTCATCTGTTTCTTTATAGACAACCTTATTATCATGCCTATACCCTTGTCATCTATCAAAGCACCACATACATATGGGTTGGTCTCTGACTTCTGTATTCCATTGATCAATTCCCCACTTCTGCATCAGGACATAATTACTATCATTTCAAAATGAGTCTGAATTGCTTATGTACTTATTATGTTTTTGACTCTTTATTCTTTCATATTAATTTTAAGATCAGTTCCTCTTCTCATGAACATGTGTATCCTTTTAATTATATGTTTTTCTTATTTGTGCTTTTAAATTTCCCAAGATGTTTTACACATATTTTCCTAGGTTTAATTTCATGATTCCAATTTTTTAAGGTGGTGTCTTTTTCAAAAATGAGCTTTTTAATTAAATTTTCTAAATTGCTCCTGGTGTATCAAAATTAATCTCATTATAGTAACTTCCTTCATTATGTCTAATAAATCATCTATAGATCCTATGTAAATAGCTTCTTATGTAAATGATACTGCCTGTAAATTTTGTTTTTTTTTTAGTTTCAATCCTTATGAACCTTAATTTCTAATTCTTGTCTTAATTTTTTCATTATATCTTCCAATAAAAATGCTAGTATAAGTGGTAACATCTTCATGTATTTTCTGTTTATCCCAGTTCAGAGTGATGTTTACTGAAGTATGTGCTGTTGCTTAGAAACCCTTTATTATTGTAAATTACTGAGGGTTTAATCCTGGATTTACATTAAATTTTATCAAATATATTTTCTGAATCTATGAAAAAGGCCATATGTTCTTCCTCCTTTAAACCTATAATGTTGTAAATAACATTTATAAAACTTTTACTACACCTAACCCTCAATTTACCTTTTATTCATTGAGTGTTATCACTTTATGTATTGCTGAATTGAAATGATTCATTTTTTGTCTAGGATATTTTGTATTTATGATCATGCAAGAAATAATACTGTTTTCCCTTCTTTGTCTGGCTTTCTGTTCCAGGTCAATGTTTTTGTTGAGTGAATTTAGAAATATTTTATCTTTCTACTCTTTAAAAGAGTTTGTAGAAAAGTTTATTGCTCAGTGCTTAGAAATTTAATTGCACTTGCCTATGAAACTATGATGCAAGTTTGAATCCTGCTAAGTGGTCAACATCAGCTTTTTAGGTTGGGGTGGTAAATGGGGTGATAAAATTTGTGGTCCCTGACAGCTTCCAAGTTATAATTCTTCCTACTGCCTCCCAGCATGGCTGATTCAAGCTACCAGCACAGTACCATGAACACCAAACAGTGGTGAAGTGATGTGCCTGGTTAGTGTTTGTAAAGCTCTAGCAAGCTGCTAGAATAATTTATAATTTCTTCCTCAATCCTGCAGGCATTCTAAGTGCAAAGACTGTCTCAGTGCAGAAATTGGAGTCAACAGACTCCAAAGCAATTAAAACTTGAATGTTGATTTGATATTAAGTATTTCCAACACTGTTTTCCCAGCCTGCCAAGTGCACTGGGGAAAAAAAAAAAGACCATTTCTTTGCCTCTCTCTTCTGCTCTCTGAAGGAGGAGAGTTAGGGAACAGATCACATGACATCTATTATCATCTTCATCTACCAGAACTCATCAAGGGCAAATGAGAAATGCTGTCTTTTTCCTCTTGGGAAGCTGAATGGGTATTTTAGAAGGCCCTTGTAGAACTTGTAGCTCAATGTTTTAATACAACAATGTTTATCTTTTGGCTGGCCACTCCTCCTGCAGTACTTTGTTCATTAATCAATTAATTAGTATGCATTAATGAGTGTTCATAAGTGAATGCACATTAAACAATTAAAATTATATTTGATAATAAAATCATAATTTATGAAATTAATAAATATTCATTGAACATCTGTCTAGCCATTTGGTCATAGGAAAAATGCAAGATTAATGGTTACAAATTCCTGTTTTCCAGGTCAATTCTCTATTCTGTTTCACAGAAAATCAATCACACATTCTTTGACCATGTCAAAGGGGAATGCCATCACTTCCAGCAAGTCGCAGGAACTTGCCTTACCCCCATCTGAGCACCTCCTGAGCCATCTCTTGCTGTCTTCAGATGTCCACAGAGTCCCTAATATCAATGGCTTTCTAAATGTTCTTATTGAACCCCTTCTCCTCTCAATCTCTATACTTGCACTAAGGGATCAGAACCATCTGTTAATTTTAGTAAAAAGAGGAAAGGATAGGACTCAAAAGATAATTTTTTTTTACAATAGATTTCTCATAAAATCTTCCTCTCTTATATTCTCTCAACACCATCAGCATTTTGTGGATGACATTTCCTTCCTAGTGTTATAGAAACAGCTTTCCTGTCTATGCTTTTCTGCAGATGGTCAACTCCTTCAGCTCCCTTAGTACTTTACGCAGCATTTTTGGCTTGCACTCTAAATTAGAATGCCTGGGTTTACATTGGAATCTGAGAGCCATAATAATAGTGGTGATATTGGCTGGTCATAACTTAGCATGTCTGTGCCTCAATCACTTCATCTAAAGAATGGGGTTTATACAAATTCCCATCTCATGTCTTTATCATGAGAATTGAAGTTTGAAAAGCTCTTTTAACTGGGTCTGACCGATTATGAACCATTGTTATTTTATAGCCTCTCTCTAAGTCTGAACAGAGACCACCAAATAAGGATCCTATTGCTTTATTCTATTTTTTTAGTCTCTTTTATTCCCCTGTCATTAGATTGATTGGAATTCAAGTCCATCCAGGCCATTCATCCATACCTATGCTTCTGCTAATGATGACATTCTCCCATAAGAAATCTTTCTCCTATCTTCTGCTCACTATGTACAGTTAACATAATTGAGAAAAATGAGCCTCTTCATCAACTTTCCTAAGCTTATCTTTGAAAAAGCAACTTCTACACTATCACCAAGCAGGGAAAGGGGCATGGTAATCATTTTTATTTTTTAGTGGCAGCTAGAAATTAGAGTTTTCTGAGGGGTAAGGTCATAGTAGTAGCTTTCAGTGCTTGTTCCCTTTATGCAGGTAATTCCTCAGTGACAGTCTATGATTTTTGAAGTTAGGGCAATAATTTCTCCTGATGTTAATGATGGTTGCGAATAATACCTTGTTCTCAGTTTGTGACATATTCAAAGAAACACATCTCAATTTAATTGTCTTTCTCTGATTTTACAAGAGTTATAAGAGTTGAACTCTGAGTTCACAATAAGATCATTAGAATTATAATTCAAATAATAAAAAATCAGACCATTGATTTCTTGGTGCAGCACTTTTGGAACTGCAAAGTAATAAAATTCAACATTTTGCTTATTTTGTAGAATGTAGTTGCCAGAAAAGAACTTTGCATTTTTCCTAACTGAAGGTCACAGACACTTTAAATATTCTCAGTGGAAATCAAGCCAGGTTGTAATTCATAGAACTTTAGGTTTGTGAACAGAAAAATTCCTGCCTATAAAAAATTTGCTTTGCTGTAATGAGAACCAACAATTTCTGAATATGTTCTATGTGATGTTTGCCCCATGAGATATTCATTCATTCATTCACTCATTCATTCATTCACCAATGCTTATTTATTGAGCACCTAGTATTGGTTTAGGGATAAATATTGGGGGAAAAGAGGAAAGCAAAGCAGAAAAGATCTCTACTCACAGAATTTATAATCTATTAAGGCAGAAATAAGTCCACAAACATGTAATTCTACAGTATGATGCCATGAATAGTACTATGAAGAAAAGATAAGGCAGGATGCTAAAGAGCAGAGAAGAACTTATCAATATAGACAATATGTCCTTAAAGATAAAACTTTCTGAGAAAGTGATATCTGAGCAGAGATTGGAATAGAAAAATGAGAAAGAAGAACAGGATAAAAGAGCACTTGGCATACCCACAAGACAGCAAGATAGTTGGTGTAACCTTGGGAGGCATAAATGATCAGCCTGAAAGAGGTGAGAAAGACCAGATTATATAGAACTTGTGGACCATGGCGAGGACTATGATTTACATGCTGATAGAATGAGGAAGACTCTTTGGCCAGGAGTTCTGTGACATGGTTTGATTTATACTCATAAATGTATGCTCTTAATTCAAAAATACATGGTAGGTTGGGAGTAAGGCGTGGGATTATAATAGAATTTTTTTCTTAAGATTTCCGTCATCAAACAAAACTTGGAAACATTACAGTAAGCAAAGGTAAGTGATTAGGATTTTTAAAGGGCCTTAATATGTGGAGTTATCTTGTGTATGTCACACAGCATGATGGAATGTGCAAAATTCTTAACTTCAATCTATAGAAATCCTCTTTTAGGGACACTCTTAAAGAAATAGTGTTTATTGTCCTCATATAAGATGAAACTATGTTAACATAGTTACCATCACCTAAATAAACAATCTTCTGAGAAACAAATACTTTCAATAAGCATTGAGAGACAAGTTTTCTGTCAGAATTTCTCATAATTTCTTCCATGACCTTAATTCCTGACCCTGCTGACATTGTTTCCTATTTTCAGTGAGGCATTGTCAGAGTAGATTTTTCCCCCATAGTTCTGTGTTGAGAATTAGGGCACTGAGCATAATTCTAAATGACTATATAACCTTATTCTAGGACTATTAGTGTCCAGAATTTGATTAAATAGTCACATTTTTTTCTTCTCAGCACAGGAAATAGTAAAGAGCAGATTCTTTACAGCACTGGAAGGATATCGCAGACTTCTTCTGGGATAGTTAGACTTTAATGGGCAAAGAGCCCTGAAATTTTCAGGAGAAATATTATATCTTTTGGGTAGAATTTTGCTCTGGAGACAAATATATTCCCACTACGGAAGCTGCTCATTATTTTAAAAGTAATTCTTTAGTTAACGGATATAGCATAGTTATGGAAACCTTCAACATTTCTTCCATAACATGACATATGTGCTTCTTAATTATCTATGAAAGCAAACTTAACATGTAACTGTGTCATTATTCATCACATTTGAATGTCCCTGAACAGATACTTGCTAATTTTCTACCATTTTTTGCTGTAACTTTTCTAAATTAAAATGTTTTAAAGGTTAATTGTCAATTTTGGGGGAGGAAAAGAACTTCCGGAGGCTACGTTTCCAAACTATGTAATAGACCTTTATTCGGATAACCTTTATTCCATTTTCAAAATTTTGCTTAAGGTGATTTTGAGTTTGCTTATAGAAAGTTTGGTCAAATGAAAAGGTATAATGGAGAATAGATATAAGGGGGCAGAGTGAAATAATTCATCATCATGTTATGGACAAGGGAACAGCATCAGCACTCAAGCTAGAATCCCAACACTGTCTCTTCCTAGATGTGTGACACTGATTTTGATTAACATTTTGCGCCTTCATTCTGTCTTCTAGAAAGAAAATGTTTATAGTTACTTTATGGGGCTGTTGTGAAGATAAAACACAACAAAACATGTGCAACCCATTTGTCTCTACAGCAGGAGCTATTGTTTTTGCTCAGGTACCAACTTTGAAGGCAAATTTGATGGCTTGCAGTTATTCCAGAGAAACCACTCCAAAACATTAATAGTGTGTATCTTACTTAATATTTTGTGAGAAAGTTAGAGGTGAACATGTGTGGCAAAGGCTAAAACATTTTACTGTAAGCTTTCAATTAATTATCTCTGACTGAGAAGGCAATGACTGCTAATTATGACACTATTTCCATACCCACCTTCCTCTTAGGAACCAGAGGTCTGAAAACCACAAATTCCCAATTCTGCAATCACAAGGTCCCAACTGTTCATTATCAACTATTAAATGGTAGTGAATATAATAGCTCATTTAAGCCACCACATTTGAGTTTTCTTTCTTTCTTTTTTTTTTTTTTAAGCAGTTTAGTCTGTACTCTTACCATGTTTGGATCCCTGTTTCCAGTCTCAGCTCTTTCGCTCCTGCAAGCATGTGTTTACTATACATTGTCCTTTACAGTCTACAAGGGAATCTTCACCACAGATGGATATGCATTTTCTTTAGAAATTAGAAGAAAAAATGGTATTTTTTCCATGGTACACAAGGAATTTCCTCAGCATAGATCCTGATAAGTAATAGGCAGTCTCTGAGGGTTTTCTTTTCCCCCTATAACTCAGTGCTTTTCTAGGAATTGATATTAGTTCTGGGACAAACTGGAAAGATTGGAATAGATAACTCTGCTATAGGTCAAAATTACAACTTGGGAAAATTCCAAATCAGTGATTTTTGGAGTCAGGTTCAGACATCTCAGGGATACTTGGATCAAAGAGAACTTCCTTAGTGAATTGCAAACTTGGTTGCCAACGTAAAGGTTAGAAAGTTTTATAGGTCACAGTCTGATTCTTGCACATTTTCTGTAAGGTGGGAAATTAGTATTGTTAACATTCATCTCAGGGCACTTTGATGCAATCATTTATCTGGTACAGGGGGAAACTTTAGATACCGGGAATCTAAGACTTTGCAAAAGCTCAAAGCAGTTAGGAAGAAGATCAGGTAATGCTCATTTCCATAGTTTTTTGTTAGTTTGTTTTTCCTCCCCAGCTCTTCCCAAGTAATATAGCCATAGGATAAGAAACCTTGGGTATTCCTAGCTACTATGGATGAGACGCCACTCCCATGTTAAGCTGTATATGATCAAGACAACAAGGGACTTTGAGCATGCTCAGTGGCCATCACAATTTAGCTTGGCACACATAGAAACATTGCCAATGAAAGGCAAAGGGAGAATAACAGGAAGTGTGAGCACATCTGTTCGAATACCCTGCTATCTGATATGTTAGCTTTGGCAATTCTTGTACGCTTTCTCCTGCCAATGAAGCTGTTGTCAGGGAAATTGAAACACTGACCTCAAATGGCAGGAGTCAGCACTAATAATGGCACTGTGCATGTTAGACCTTCACATCATTCTCAGAGGTTAATCTGTGGCCCTGAGCCACAGTGGTCATTACCTATCATGGAAACAATAAATGTTGATTATTGAGCAGATTTATCCTGAAAAATTAATTCAACAATTAAACTAAAAATAGCCACTTTCAAACAGAACAATGGGTAGTAGAATTCTAGAGTGCAAACATTATGCTATGGATAATAAAGTTCAGAAGAATGTATTAGAGGAGAAAAAGCTGGGATCAGGGAAACAGACAAGAAAAAGGAATTTTTGTGGCCCTCTTCTTCACCCTTTTATAAAGATATGGCTGCTTTCTTAGTCATTTCCCATGTGGAATATCTCTCTCACAAAGAGGATGGTTGGGAAGAAAGATTAGAGACTGTGGATCTAGTGGTTAGAGGACCTTCACAACAAGGCCAGAAATGTGGGATTTTTATTCCCTCTGTACATTCCAGTTTTAAGGAACATCAAGAGATACCATTTTTAATGTAAAAGCCTGAGATTTAATTACATTTAGCTTGTTGAAAGACTTTGTACAACCTCTGGCACTACCAATGTGCCTAGTTGTGAGAGTATTAAATTGGCATGAGGTCAAGAACTGTATTAAAAAGACTCATTTTGTAGATTAGTATATTAGATTTAGTGACTGTTCTCCCAGTGCCTAGAAGAATACAATGGATGAATCCATGCTTCCTTGAATTAATGAAGTTAAATGCTAATGAATATGATAGAAACTTGGAAACTATAAAGGGAGTTGAGAGTAATTCATGCTTTTAAAATATATATATATATTTAGAATAGCTTTCAATTTACAAAAATAAATATAGAAAAGCTATCCATAAACCTCCACCTAGCTTCTACGATTTTTAACACTTTATATTAACATAGTACATTTCTTACATATAATGAACCAGTATTGATATGTTACTATTGAAGTATAATATTGACATATTAATATTATTATTAATTTTTGCATCATGTTGCTTTTCTTGTTCTTTGCTCAAGGATCTCATCCAAATATCACATCATAATATTTAGACATCATGACTCTTAGTTGCTTTTGGCTGTGACAATTTCTCAGACTGTTGTCAGACCTTGACCATTTTATATTTATTGCTTAGGTGTTTTGTAGAATATCCTACCACTGAATTTTGACTTTAGTAGACTGGAATTATGTGCTTTGAGGAGGAAGACCACACAGGTAAGATACCTTTCTATCATTCATTTCAAAGGTGCACATCATCAACATGACTTATCTCTGCTGGTTTGATCAACTCACTGCCTAAAGCAGTGTTGGTCTGAAGTCACATCTCTAAAGTTACTCTTCTTTATCTTCTTTCTACACTGCAAATTTGGGAGGGAAGTCACTATGCACAACCGATCCTTCATTCATGGAAAGTTATGTTCTAACTCACTGAAGGTAAAAATTCCACAACACTTATTTGGAATTTCTCATGAGATATTTGTCTCTTCAACACAATTTATCTTATGGACTCATTCAATTATTTAAATCTATATGAACTGTGAATAATCAATGTGTGTTTTATGATCTATATTATTTCACTTGTTGTACAAATGCAATAAGTTTTATTATCAATAATACCACTAATCACAATACATGGTGGACTGTTATTTTGCTGATTTCTATTTATCAGTCAGAAAAAGGATTGTGAGGATTAGAATTTGTGTCTATTTTGCTCTCTGGGCACTCAATGCCTAGTGCTTGGCCCATGTTATGTGCCCAATGAATATTTTTAAGTTTATATTTGAAATAACACCATTAAATTATAACTGTCAATGATTACAAAGGTCACAGGTAAACAGATTTGTTGGTCTATATCCTAGATACCGTGTTTGAAAACTACAGAAAAACTTGCAGATTTATCATTAAACTTCTAAATGCCCTTTCCCACCCACATTCTCTCATAATCACAGCTGGACCAGAAAATGCTGCTATTCAGTGAACTGCTACTGTGGATAGAGTAACATTGCACATAACATTGAGAGGTTTGTGTATCCCATAAAAAATCTCTGAATATTAATGGACCAGAATGAATCTTCCTATCAGGTTCTGAGTGAAGTGAAGTCACATGGGTGAAATAGCAACCAGCTTGTGAGAAGAAAGCAAAATGCTTTTTCTTTCTAACCTTTAAAGCTCCCTTCATCAATCAGTGATAAGCATTCAGTCTGAGTATGAAGGAGGAACTTTTGTTTGCATATCCTACTATACCCAGTTAGAGACAGAATCTTGAAGTTCCACCTGATGTCAGTAGAGCAGCATAGACATTAAGTTAAGTGGAGCCCATCGCTCCATAATGGCTATTTTTCTACAACCAGAGATGAATTCAAGCACCAGCTTTAATTTACAATGTCTGGCAATTTCTCCTACTGGGATCTTAGCCAAAGTCAAGCTCTCTCCTTCTGTCTGTAGGTATCCATCTCATTTCTAGTTAATATTTTGAATTGTTCTTCATGCATCTTTAAAGATGCTTTTTGGAATCTGACTGTGATACTCCCAACATCTGCTTCATAGTACCTTTAAATCAAGATTTTATTCAAGTTTTGTTCTTTCTGGACCAAATAAATATGGAATTGAATTCTAGTTCTTTCATTTGGAGCCCCTGTGAATTATTTTCTTATTTTTGTGATTAGTAAAACTATAATTACTGAGTTATTGAAAGAATTATATGATTATACAAAAGCATTAGTCCATGGCCAGGCTTAAGTAACATAAACATAAGTAAATAAACACTATTTTCTGAAGGTATATAGGGAAATCTTTTCATGATATAAATAAAAACCAAGTGGAAATATTCCACTTGTTGAAAACGATATTTCAGGAATTGTTTTTATCCCTGATTGATGGGGAGGTTGAGAAGTTTGTTATGCTTTTTTGATCAGTGCATATTTATGCTTGATTTACACATTTGCTTTCTGCTTTCTAAAAAAGATACACTCCATCAGTAGATGAATTAACATGGAAGGCATGGCTTATATACTCAGTGGAATACTACTCAGCTACAAAAAGATGAAACCTGCCATTTGCAAAAGTATGAATGAACCTTGAGGGTCTTCACAGGCTAGCTATCTACAGTGGAAGAGAGGGAATGATTAGTAAGCTGTTTCTCCACGTTCCTCTCAAACTACCTGGCTACTCTTTACCCATTATAATTTTGCATCAAAAGCTAAAGGGGAAGGCAAGAGCTGCAGTGGATTCTATATCAGTATCATTGGTGGGGAAGTACGGAAAACTTCCAGGAAGCCTGTGTTGCTGTTCAGAGCTTACCCCTGGCCAGCCTCTTAACCTTCATGTTGTGGTTTCTCTGGAGACGTGTCACAAAGAGGGTGGCTCTTTGAGACACCCTCATGTGCTGTGGCACTGATAGTGAAGACTGGAAAAAGCCTCACGGGTCTCCTCTGAAGAAATGATCCCTGTAGCCGGTAAACTAGTTTTATCACATCCTTCCCCTTTGTATAGCCTGGAGATGGCCTATGGAATCACTATCACAGAATCGTATCAGGGTCTCCTGGCAGGTGATGCAGATGGTCTGGTGTTTTTGACCTTTGGCTAGCATTTCGCCATGGAAAAAGTCACATCACATCCCATTTAACATCTGGATTCCTAGCAAAGATACCTCTCTAGAGAACTGTCCCTATGTGTTTCAGTCTTAATGCTATACTTCCCTTTCCTGTGGAGATCTTTAAGGTGCTTGGCAGGCTGTCACCCCGGGTGTGAATTTCTTATAGGAAGTCACTATAGCTTCCTGTTTATAAGTACATGGTTTATTATTCACCGTATTCAGCTAATATGCTCTGCCTCCTATTTCTTGATTTGTCTAGTGCATGTTATTTAAATATCTCTGCATTCTACTTTCAAAACCTCCAAATGATTCTGATGCCTAACTCATTGTTGTGAAGACTAAATGAAACATGTATGTACATTACAAACCACAGTTCCGGTTGTGTAAAAAGTACTCAAAAGAGTTAGAAAAAATGGGTAAAAATCTCAAACAGACACTTTTTCAAAGAAGACATTCAGGTGACCCGCAAGCTTAAGAACATGCTCAACTTCACTAAAAAGGGAAATGCAAATCAAAACCATAATGAGATATCACCTCACACCTGTGAGAATGGAATGGAAACACACATCAACAAGAATGGAAACCATTATTGGGAGGGGTGTAAAAAAATACCTTTCATTCACTGTTGGTGAGAATATACATTATTGTAGACCCCATAAAACAGTATGGAGTTTAAAAATCCAAACATAAAAATATGTGATCCCGCAACACAACTCCCAGCATCTTATTCAAAGAAAATGAAAACACTAATTCTAAAGTGTATATCTATCTATCTATCTATCTATCTATCTATCTATCTATCTATCTATCTATCTATCTATCTATCTATCTATCTATCTATCATCTATCTATCTATCTATCTGTCTATCTATCTATCTACCTATCTATAAATATATATTTGTGTGTATATTCACAGCAGCATAATTCACAATATCCAAAACATGATATGAAACAAAATGCCCAGTGTGGATGACTGCTGAAGAAAATTGTATGCATTGTCAATGGAATATAACTCATATTAACAGATAGAATGTTGTCATTTGGGACAATATAGATGGGACTAAGAGAGGATTATGACAGGTGAAATAAGTTATAAAATGAAAAACCAGTATCAAATATTTCACTCATATGTGGGTTATAAATAAACAAGCTGGCAAAATATAATAACATTAACTCTTATGCTATATGAAATTTATGTGGTTATCAGCAGGGAAGCAGAAACTAGGGGAGGAATGATTGGAGGGGATCAGTTTGATAGTGTGAATGGCACTAGCATTTTGGAGGTGGGTAAGTGGAACACATACACATGTTGAGGAGTGTGGGTATTCAACAATTCTACAAAGCTTGCTACAAACCTGACATGATATAATTTCATAAACAAGTGGCAAGCCAATAAAGTCTGACAAGAAAAAAAGAAAACATTTAATAAAAGTTGGTCTGAAAAAAGTTGAATCAACCTGCTTGAAGGAAAGTTATTTTCATGAGGTTCTGAAGAAAAGGCAATTAGGTATTTTTCTGTGTTCTGGAGGTTTTAAATCAAGATTATTCTTCTATAGAAGAACAGAAGCAAAGTCAAGGTGACATATGTATTGCTTTCTCACATAACATGTTTTGGTGAAAAATCAAAATGAAACAGATATTTTAACAAATTAACCTTCTTTTTAAAGGGATGCATATGCTATTTAAGTCTCTCCCTGCCATCAAAAACCGATTTTAAATGAACTCACTCCTTGTCTCTTTACATATCATGACTGAAGCAAGGATACCCAAGTGCTGCAAGGAACACTCTGGTATCCAGTAGGAAATTTACCTGGTATTATATGGCCTGTGGTGAAATGAATCCAACTCTAGAGACTGTGGGAAAGTCGTGAATTTTGTATTAAGAACTTAGTTCTTTTATTAATTATGATTGTTTTTCTTCCATATCAGTGTTTATACAATCTTCTAGAAATTTGATGAAAATTTGCCAAATACTCTCCATTTCACCTACAATATTTTTAAAGAGGATCTGTGTGTGTCCCTTGTTATTCAAACATTAATAGTTGAATCTGGTTTAGGAAGCATGATTTCAGGAGAACCACATGACTTTTTGTAGCAATTAAAACTAAAAACAAGCTAGCCTGGAATTTCAAGTTCTTCAAGAATTTCTATTCTCAGCATTTAATATTTTTACTTTTTGGTTTTTGTGGTAGTAGTCTAGATAGATGGACATCAATTCCAATTAAGAATGGCCTCAAAGAACATTCATTAGATCTAAAGGAATCTTTAGGTACCTGTAGCCCAGTTTGTGAGAGATTCTATATTTAAAAGGTTAGAACAAGGCTGATGGATGGATGCAAGTCAATTTGTTTTCATATAGAAACACTGAATTATATTTAGGCTGCATTATTATAATCAGGAGAGAGTGTTAACATAGTAAAACTAATCAAAAAATATTTTTTCAGTAGATATGTTTTGAGTTCATACTTCCTCTTTATAAAGTGTTTTTTTAATGGATAACACCATTGTTCTAAAAGGAAACCCGAAAAATAGGGCCAATTGTAGAACTGAATTCATATTTACATGAGAATGTGATGTAGACATTCACGTAAATATTGCAATACTAGTTTATCTTGCAATATAATTAAATACTAATCCTTGTGAGTCATTTAAAATCAAAAACTTAAAACACTGCTATATTTTTTTTTAATATTTCTTTTGACATTAGCTCTGTTCTATGAGAGGTTATCATAGCTAATCCCAGAAGGGACAGAATATGAAAGAAGCCACCTCTATGCTTCTTTTCTCAAGTAATACTTGGCATATGGATTTGCTTAGTAAAGGGCAAATGGTTAAAAACAGCTTTAGAACTTGAAAATTGGAAAATAGTAAACTAAACAAAACAAAAACCCAAAACCTGAAGGCTGAGATAAGGCAGCAGGAAGAGGGTACATTGTGTGTGTCATGGAAGACTTGTAATGTAGGTGAATGGCCAGATTTGCTTTTCTCACACTCTCAAGTTTAGTCCAGATAACATTTAGAATGAGTTCTTTTATCAAAGTGCTTGTCACAAATGTCCTAATTAATCACAAAACTACAGAAACATAGCTCTTCCTTTGTTTCCATGGGGAAAGAAACAAAAGACCTGGGTAAGTTTGAAGACTGACTTTGCTATTTAGTGATAGTATGAAGTGAAAAAAATCATTATCTGTGAACCTCAGTTTCATCTAATGTAAAACTGGGTCCTTATTACATATTAAAATTTGTTAGAATTCAGTGAGATAATAAATTACACAACTTTACAAAGAGTAAACATTTGAACATATTAAATGTGTTTTCCTCACTTCATTGTAAAATAGATGGTGTAAATTTTTAAGATAAGGAAATAAAAGCTCAAGATCCATAATTTTTTTTTTAGACTAGGTCTCACTATTTTTGCCTGTGGAACCACAGGCTCACGTTGGCCAGGGTACCACAGACTTAAGCAGTCCCCAGCCTCAGCTTCCCAGGTAGCTGGGATTACAGGTATGCACCACCATGCCCAGCTAGTTTTTTTGGGGGGACTAAGTCTCGCTATGTGCCCCCAGCAGGACTTGAATCACGATCCCTGGCCCCTGCCATGGCTTCCTAGGCTGCCATCTACAGGCATGCCCGGCAAGATCCATTAAATATTAAAAGCATCACAACCATAAGTAGCCTGCTTTGATATCTTCAATGCAAAAAAGTTTATGTGCCAAAAGAAGTTTACCCAGACCCAAAGCTATTCAACAGACAAATTAATTGAAAAAGTATGTTGGAATGACTTCTCTGTGCTAAATGCTATGCTCATTTCTGTGTATGTAATTTTTTGCCATGCAAAGGTAAATGTAATTACAGGGCTTATTTTATTTCAAATGTTTGAATGACATCAATTAGAAGTTGTTCTAGAATTAGAGCAATATTTGCACTTCTGAATTGACTATATATGGCCAATTATTAAAAAATAAGGAATTATTAAAATAATAGGATATGATATACCTAAAGGGAATCAAATCCAATTTAATTAAAATTCAGCTGTACTTTCTTAGTGCAAGATGATAGTAGACTGGATTTGGGCTGATGGTTCTATATCTATGGTTCTCTGATATATGCTATGTGGTTCTATGCTATATGGTTACAGAGCTTTGATGAAAGAAAAGAATTTGAAAATTCTAGTATTCTTCAGTATGCTGGACGGTTTTAAAAAATATTCTCGGTAACAATGAAAAATGACAGGGATATCTGAAGATTAGAACAATATGAGTCATCTCTTTTCAAATTTTACTGCAAATTGAGAGGAGAGGAAAAAGGAGCAGGTTCTTCTCTAATTAAGGCTTCCAGATCAAAGAGCCATAGTCTTCTTGATACAACTTATCAGAAACACATGGGGACATCTGCACTCAGCTACAACATCAGGGCCTCTTGGGAGTGATATAAGGAAACATAAATGATAAGGCATTTTCTGGTTTGAACAACAATAATACAGACTGGCCACCAGAAGCTTCAAAGAACTCCCATATTCTGGGCTGTACTGGTGCTGTGAAAACTAAGTCAAGCACCCATTGGATAAACCATATATTTCAGAAGTTTATCTTTAGAGGAAAAAAATAAGTAAATTTCATTTCCTGCAGCTTAGATTTTGTGTCACTTGGTAATGGTTAGGACAGGACTAGTAGAAAAACATCTGCAAGAATATTAAAGTATATAATTCTATATTAATATTAATTAAAATACTTGATGCATTTAATGGGCCAACTAGAGGTGAGATATTTTGTTCAGGTAAAACGTCCTACAAGAGGCAGAAATGAAAGAATATTGTCATAATTGTGGTTGTCATGTTAATAAGATTTGGAAGTCATCTGTTATTTTTAATACATTGTACTACCATGAAGAAATATTTAGGATATTTACAATTTAGATTGAACATTGAGATCAACAGACACATCTGTTTACAAGTCCTCTCTTGAAAATCTCATGCACCTATAAATTTTTTCTAATCTTTACTTTTGTGTCAGAAGTCAGGAACCCACTGTCTTTTGGGAACTTCTACCTGGATGTCATGAAAACATTTCAAATATTATAGTTGAAAATTTGTAAAAAGTCTATAGAGAGATGGTAGCTATCATTACTTCTCTGAAATAAGAGTTTTGGGGCTCTAGGCACTTGTAAAATTTCTGCTCTGCCACTCTTTGCCTGCTTGTCATTCTGATGCTTGTATCTCACCATCTGATGCTGTTACTGCATTTCCAGACACCTTTCATAATTCAAGAAAAAGAGATTTTTTTTAGTGACTCTGCTCTTTTTTAGAGATTGTTTCTCTAGTTGAGTTTTCATTATGGCACATTAATCATAATTAATCAGATTAATCAGAGTGTGGAGATTTACCCATGCTTATCAGATCTAACAGTGAACAATTTGATTGTCAGTGAGATCAACCATGACTAAAGTCCAGGAGTGGACTCAGAATCTAGCCTTTATAGAACAAAGCAATCTCCACAGATTCCCTGACAGACCTTGTGTTCTGTTAAGAAAGCAAGTGATTGTTTTATATTTGCTATTTTGATAAAATGATGTTGCATGACCTGTTCAATGACTTTCCCTTATCCTTTTTATTCTCATTTCATCAAGTGAAGAAGCCTATATAACTCTTCTTTCAGATTTCCTATAAATAAGTCTGTAAATTAGGATAAATAAATAAATTGTCCAAATAAGCTTTTTAGGATTTTGGGCAAAGAGTTTAAGAATATCAAAAGAACAACTGTGACCTTTGGGCATGTTAGATCAGAACATTATTTCAGAACAGAAAATTCTCAAAGGAGAGTTAAAAACTAATTTAATCTAACAAATCGTGTTTGTTTCCTCTACTTAGAGGTCAGATGGGTATGAGAGGACCTGATGAAAGGATTTTCTGGTTTCTTCTCAAAAGAAGCCATTCTCAGAATGCTGATCTGAAATTCATTTTCTAAAATAAAGTGCTATTTACTTTCTGGAATAATCCAGATATTGTCATTTCCTTAAGAACTTCCAATGTCTTCTTTTTCTGCAGGTCCAAAATGTTTTCCTGCATTTTCAATGATATTTACTAGTTTTGAAATGTCTGTTAAGCACATCATTTAAACA
The DNA here is from genome assembly GCA_004024945.1 of Uropsilus gracilis. Taxonomy (NCBI): domain Eukaryota; kingdom Metazoa; phylum Chordata; class Mammalia; order Eulipotyphla; family Talpidae; genus Uropsilus; species Uropsilus gracilis. Next base: position 25,945 of record PVHY01006733.1, read on the forward strand.
CACATCTTTTTCTATAATCAGTTAATTATTTATTTTACATGTTATAGTTTCCATATTTGTCCTGCCACTGTACCACCCGTGACCCAGCACCATTTCCCCTTATACTCTTCTCTACCTTGTTTCATGCTCCTCTTCTTAATAAAAAATATCCGTGAATTAACTAATTTATTTCAAAATGATGATTTAATTCTCCCAATCAGTGTCTTCTAAGTCAAAACTTTTTTTTGATATCCTTTCCCCTCTTTCTCATCCACACTACTCTTGACTCAAAGTCTCCTCATTGTTCCCTACATGACTTTGCACTTTCTTCCATCTGCTTGCTTTACCTGGTGCCCTCTTTTCCCATCTTATCCAAACCCAAGTACTATCCCCCCTTTTAGGACTAAATCAGGTGTACTTCCTGCTTTCTTTAAACAAACATTTCATTCATAAATCCCTTATCTTCCTCCTTTATACAACAGAATCCACTTAAACTGGTTTAAGGAAATGGAAGCTTATTAACAAAGGAAGTAACTCTCAGAGTTAGTGGAAGGATAAGAGGAGCATATAGGTTAATTGTCCACTCTCAGAATTCCACATTGCTTGCTTGGAAGAGGACCCTTTGCCAACACTCACTCCATCTCCTTAATATCTCTCCTGCCACTTAAGTCACCCAAATGAATTACCTAGAACCTCACCTCCTTTCCAGAGCTCATTTCTAAACCAAAGTTTTGTATAGCCATATAGCATGTGCCATATATTTGTACCTTAGAAGAAAGCAAGGGTAGGGAAATTGGATTTTCTTTACATTGGGTTCACAGCATGAAAGAACTTTCAAAACATGTGAAAAGTGACCAAAAGATTTTGGCATATTTAGAATGACATGTGTCCATTAAATATGGAATTTCTGTCCTTCTAGAATTTGGTCTTTTTTGTAGTTATTTATTCATTCAGAAAATATTTTATGAACTTTAGTACCAAGTGATAAGCTGTTTCTACAAATCATTATGTTCATGAAACTTACAGTTGCAAAGCCCACAGACCTTTGCAACACAAAACTTGAGCTCTATTGTATATGTTAGCCTTGAATTAACAATAGTATCTCAATTTTGGTTCATCAACTATAACAAAGGTACCTTGCAAATGCAAGAAATTAACAGACGGAATTGAGGCTAGGGTGCAGGGAGAACATATGAGAATTCTCTATATTTCTGCCTCAATATTTCTGAAAACCTAAAATTATTGTAAGCAATTTATAATTAGTTGGGGAAAAAGCAAAATAACAATTAAAATACAGGAAGAAATTGTGTTAAAATAGAAAAGAGGAATTAAGCTAGTTGGCGATTTGTGGTTGGTTTATGAACAAATGAAGAGTTTCTGGAAGGAGCAGTGCTTATGTTCACTGTTAAAAGGGAGGGAGCATAAGGAAGAGAATCAGAGAGGTAGAGGTCAGTATGTTGCAGGGGACATGTGTGAACCTGCATAGCAGGAATGAAACTAAAATCAGTTTAGCTGTAGTGAAGAGAGACACATGGGAGTTATCTAAGATGAGACCTGAGAAACGATGAGGGGAACAGGCCCTGAGGAACTTCTGTGCAAAGACTTAGAGGTTTGGCCATTTTCTTGTTAGCTCCTTGACAGAAGCCACAAGGTCTTCTTGTGGGCAGTGTTCAGTCCCAGCACTGAGCACAACACGTGGTGTACTCTAGTGATCACTGAGTTGTAAATGCCATCATTTGTTCCTTATCTAGTGATCTGATCCTACATAGGAAAAGACTTTCTCTTTTCTCCCATTTATTTATTTAAATTATTTCTTTTGATCAACATGGGCTCATAAATTCTTATTTTATTCAATGGGCTATTGCTATAGTCTACTTTTATAATAAATTATTTTGATGCTTAAATTGTCCACAATTTGATCCATAGTGGCCTCTTCAAGCTGGCATCTGTGTCCTTTGACATTTCTCCATCATCCTTTGGATGCTTTCTCATTTTCATTGAACAGTGTTCTGGATTAAAGAACACTAAAGAAACAGTGACTATTGAATGCTAAATGTCTCCTGACCTAGTTCCTGGGCAGAAAAAAAAAGTTATTATATAAAAGATATTACTGGAACAATTGAATGAACATCATTAGTTCTGCATATTAAATAGCAGTATTATATTAAAGGTAACTTCTTGATGTTAACTGAGAATGTATTACTCTGTTAGGGAAATAAACACTGTTGTATTTAGGGGATAGACTGGTCTGCAAGTCCTTTCAACTTTGTTGGGGTTCTAGGCATGGCTAGTGTCTCCAGAATCAAACTTTCTGTCACACAGCTCTTCTTCTATGACCTTAGTTCTTAAGAGAGCTCTGATAACACTTTCCCCTTATTTATACCCTTGAGGTTTATGGGAATTAAATGCTCCTAAATACAGTTCTTCCCCTACTTACATTGGGGTTATATTCCATTAACAGCAGCATCGATGTAAAATCTCCTAACAAGATGCATTTAATATGTCTTACTCACCAAAAAGAATAGCTTAGCATAGTCGATGTTTAGCGGGCTCAGAACACTTATACTGGCTTCCAGTTGTATACATGATAGCATGTTAAAACACAAACCGTATTATCCAAACAATTCTGGAGACAACCATCCACTGTAGAGTATGGGAGTTGGTCCACCTGAACCTCTTACTGACCTTGAGTTAGCTGTTGCTGCTTCTACCCAGGAGAATACCATTAGTTTGGGAAAAGATAAACATTTGAAATAGGTTTCTATTGAATGTACTTTGCTTTTACATCATGGTCAACTTAAAAAATTGCAAGTGGAATCCTAACTTGGGAAACATCTATATTGCCAGTACCTGTGTCATTCAAAATTACTCCTTGAGTCAATGAATGTCAGTTTCATTAGACAGTATCTGGAGAGTCCCAGCTGAATGCTATTAGTTCTGCAGGGACACCAACTAATGCTGTGGTATCAGGCCCAGTGGGTGTTAAAAGTCACAAGGTGTGCTTGACATTCTTACCTAAAATAGAAGAAACAACTGTTCACTCAAACAGCTGGGATAGGAAGATTTATCCGCTAGGTTTTAGAAGATGGATTATGACTAGTTTCACAAAAATGCATTAGAAATAGTCTGTGCTCTTCTATGAACTAAATAAATTTTATCATGAGAATTATTTGCTCTTTGGAATTTTGGAAAAAGTAACTGATTTAATCATAGAAGTGATTATATATATAAATAATTGTTAAACTATTTGAAAATTACTACTTTTTCTACTTTTCAATTTCAATTTATGAGTTGAATTTAGTATTTATATTTTTCTTACTAAAATGTCCATTTTACTAGAGATATTATATTGTATAAGCAAAGGATAGATAAAAATTCCTTTAAGAGATATCTTAATGAGAGTAATTTTAAAACTACTGTATTGTTTTTGAGATAGTCAGCTTTATAAAAGGACATTTTAGTCACTATTGAAATTATATCAATGTTCTCATGATTTTCACTTACCTATTTCTGTACTGTTAAATTAATCAATTTCTCAAATGTTAAACTACCATTAATTTCTTGATTTATAATTTTCATTATATTGTTCTGTAAGATTTAATTTTGAAATTCTTTTTGAACTCTTAGTTATGTATAAGTTTACCTAGGGGATTTTTTTAATTATGGAAATATTCTATTCACTAGTAAAAGAAAAATAAATCACAAAGTTTATTTAGCCATTCTTTCTCTTTTAGTAACCTAGGAATTATGCTGTAGATTTTATCCTAAATAAAGTCTTGGTTTCATCCTATAGTCTTTTTAATGGAATGTTCATTAGTGACATATTATGAATGATCTTTAATAGTTTGATCCAAGAATGATTGGGAACAGTGTCTTAAATTTTTAACTATTTTATTCAATCGTTTATAATGCATTTCAAGCTTTATTGCTTTGCATACATTTTAACTTTGAAATTAAGGTTATCTTTATGCCCTTTTGTGTGATTAATTGTTATAACTACCATATTTTTGTCAGGGAAGAAAATACAATCATTGTATGCTCAAAGTTAGATATTAGATATGTCAATCTTAATATCTATAATATTGATAATTACAGTATTCATCTATCAATAGTCATTTGTCTATGTCATCAGTTAAAGCCTAAAGAAAATCTAAAAAACTTAACACTTATAAAATAATTTTTTCCTATATTTCAAATGTTGACATATATACACACTCACATATAAATTCAACCTGTTTTATTTTAATGTTTTACAGTGGAAATTTCCAAGTTGATAGAAAAGTGGAAATATAGGTAAAATAATCCTGACATATCTTCAACTGACACCTATTATGTCAAGATATTGCAGGGTTTTTTATATATTTCTCTAGGAAATATTTTTATAAAATGAGAAATAAACACTGAGAGATTGAATGTGCTGTTTGGATATCATTGCTATTAGACTGGTCATGGTAGACAGACCTAGGGTATAAATGTGCATCATTAAGAGAAAATCATCTCTTGACATACAATATGATATGGTTAACTTTAGAGATGATGAGGTATAGTGGAATTTATTCATCTAGCATAGCTGAGACTTTATACCAATAGTGTATATCTTATTAAATATTCTTGCCTTAAAGAAAACAAAGACACAAACTAAAACAAAAGGACACTGGGAACTTGACTATTAATTTCCTTGGTTGCCTGTAAATTCAAAATCACCAAGCTGCACAAATTATTTTTGTGTAATTCTTTGTATCAATTATACCTCAAAAAAGGCTTCTAAAACTATTTAGAATAAATCAAGAATAAAAAAAATCTTGTTTATTATGAATTTTTTTTCAAATTCAGGATCAGAAAGTTTTTCCTAAATCTCATCATTTTTTATGTATGTAGAAATTTATGTCTCAGTATAATAATTCACTTAGTTTATCCCAAAATACCCACATGAAAATATCAGAATAACAATTACACCACCACTTCAAGGATGTAACTATTGAGAAAAAGTGTGAAATTTTCCCCCAACAACTTTAGTCCTTTACTTTCATCCTCTTAGGGACACAGGGTACTTTGTAAATTTTCAAAACATTTGGGATTCTTCATCTCTATGTGGCTATAATACCAAATAGATAATAAGTTTCGTTTGTTTAGTTTTCTTTTTCTTTCTAGGTACTTAAAGAATGTATTGAATTTTAAAAACGATGGCTAGTGTGATGTCAGGCTAAATCAACAACACAACTCATAGAAATTACTCTTCTACAATAAATAAATAGTAAAGAAAAATAAGTTATAATTCTAAAAGAAAATCTTGTGTATGCAAAATATTTACCTCCCTATAATCCTCATTAAGCAAATATAGTCTAACCTTTGACTCACTTTGCTTTTCTACATGTAAAATCACATTCTGTATTTTTTATACATTTCATTGTGATTTCTAGTGTATGATTGAATTTATCAAAATAATTTTTGATTTTACATTCAATGCCTTTCTTCATATTAGAATAGTTATCTTCCATTAATTATTTTTTCTGATCAATTCTTATTATTGTTTTATCATCTTCCCAGGTAGCATTTTCATTCTCTTCCTTTCATGTCTCCTCAACTTAAACTCATGGTTGAAATAGTTTTTTCCTACTCTGCTTTCATAGAAAGTTTGAATCTCAAGAAAATAGATTGTTTTCCCTCAGAGATCTTCATAGCTCTTACTAGAGTGAATTCTGCTACCAGCATGGAGAGAAATTAGCTGAGTGTTTCTGACACATTGAGTGAATGTGAAAATTCCCACACCCATACAGACAGGAAAGGTTGAGCCTGACAACAGAGAACAATTCTCTTCTCTAGTTCTAATGACAGCATAAGTCATCATAAACTTCTTCCAAGATGAAGAGAAGATGAAAAGACAGCTCATGGCTGTGTTGTTCTGAAAACTGCCACCATCTAGAAAGAATAAGCCCACGGAGTTGAAGTATATGATTCACCAGAATCTTGCCTCTTGCGTAGGACTTTATGACTGGATGCAATACAGCTAGGAATGTCTAGCATTTCTGCAGCATTCGTTATGCATTTATTGTCTTCTGAGTATTAGATCAGAATTGAGCAAATATATTTCCTTGTTATTTTTGTTTTTTTGGTATATTTTAGAGAAAGAAGCTAAGGTCATATAATTTTGTCAAGGTCATAATGAAATCTCATGACTTGGAGAATCTGAAATAATGCCTTTCTTCAACTCCATCTTTGTGCTCTAACCACAATGTAACACTCTGTTCTCTATAAACAACAACTACTGGCAACCTGAATATAATCTGAGGAGAATTTTGGCAGCAATAGATTTCTTTCTGTAAGAGTTATCAGTTTTATTTATCCTTTTCTTGAGTGGGTCATTGGATTACAGTGTAGGTAGCTGTACTATCATTTACTGATGCTAGTTTTCGGTATTGTCTCACTGTCTTCAGTTCTTTCCCCATTCCTTCAATAAAGTCTAAGAGACACTTAACATTTCCAAGTATAAATCTATACAAAACAGACTTCTAACTGCGAATTTGCTTTAAAAAGTTCCCTCTCAAATTATGCAGTTATTATGAATGGAGTAGATTTGCAGACACAGCGATGATTATTAAAGTCATAGAAGATTTGTGTCTTAGAGAAACCAGATAGAATGACCCCCCTGGAACTTTCTGAGCCCTAGATCAGAGATTGTAATGTTATCTCAGGAGCCAAAGAATATAAGAGAATTCACAGTTTGCTAAAATTAAATGTAAAAGCTTTTGTATGTGCTTTCGGGTTTACAGAATTAGAGTTTTCAAGAGGGCTTTGGAATGTTCTCCCCAAATGCTATATGGGATTTAATGCTAGGTAAAGAAAGTAAATATGTCATTATAACATTATAATTTTTTAATTTGGTATGTAAAAGACATTTAGGCTGGGTACAGTGGCATGTGCCTGTAAGCAGCAGCCTAGGAAGCCATGGCAGGGATCAGAGATCCGGGTTCAAGTCTTGTCTGGGGCAATGTAGCGAGACCTAGTTCCAAAAGAATAGCTGGGCATGGTGGCACGCACCTGTAGTCCCAGCTACCTTGGAAGCTGAGGCTGGGGATTGCTTGAGTCTGTGGTACCCTGGGCAACGTGAGCCTGCAGTTCCACAGGCAAAAATAGCGAGACCTAGTCTTAAAAAAACAAAACAAAACAAAACATTCAAATATCTTGATCTGGTTTCCATTTTTATGTAAGATGAGTGTATTATTAGGAATTGTTGATTATATTGAATGGGGCCTGGCATTAATTAAATATTTTTGGTTTTAAATTTTTTTTTAATCTCTGATACTCATAAAGTATTGCAAGGTAGATATTATTCTCTTTGTTTTGCAATTATAAAATGAGCCTCTAAGAATCAAAGGGGACTTCTTGCACAGATAATTAGTGGTCACTAATCTTGCAAGCTTTCTTTTCTCAAAAAGCAATGACAATACTTATTTAACTGAGAAACTTCCATATCAGATGATAACAACTCAAAGTTGTTGGCTTTTAATCCACATAAATACCCTCAAGGTGATATTACTATTCTTACTTAATAGATGAATTCATGTCAGCAAATGCATTCTCAATGATTTGAAAGCAGCAAATTTGAGTTCAAATATCAAAATGATATAATGTGCTAGATGTTTTTATACATCCAATAATCTCTTCAAAATTGTTACCTCAGTGAGTCAGTAATGTGTTCAGAAGCAGTAGGAGAAATTCCTTGAGGTATTTACATAAGTAAGGGCTTTATTCTGTTACAGAAAGTTGGAAAGATGGTAGCACAGAGTTGGTGCAATGACTGAGACTAACTGTGAACTGCACTCATCCATTTTTCCTGTTTTATCATAATTTACATGTAGCCTTCATCCTGCTAAGAGGGCAGCTCTACTTACAAGCTTGATATTCTTATTCAACCCAGAAGAATAGGAAGTGCAGTGATGTAAAACAAAACAAAACAAAAACAAAAACAAAACAAAACAAAAACTTTCCCTCCTGAGAGTTAATTTGGGGAGAGCACCCTCTTAAGGACTGTTTTAGTAGCGAGAACTCCATTACCACCCTGAGGCTGGGAGATGATGGTCTATAGGCCAGGTATACATTGCTGCACTATACCAACTCTCAAATTGCTGAGTAAGAATAAGGGGAATGGAATCGGACAGGGAAACAGAAAAACATTCTAAATGGATCTTTTCTTTTTACATTTAGCAATAACCTGTTGGTGACTTTCTTCAGCTACTATAGAAGAAACACTCATTTAGAAGACAAAGAGTCTGACTAATTAATAAAAATTAACTGAATTATTAAATGACAGGACCTGTTTCTGGAGCCTTCAATTCAGTGGTAAACAAGGTGGATATGGTTCCTGGTTTTGTACATTCAAAAATTCTGTGAGGAAAATATTCAGAATGTACAGTATAACGAACTCTGTCAAAAAGTAATTCATGTTGAAGGTAAACAAATATTATGGTGATCTTGCTTTACTATAAGTCATCAAAATATAAGACCCAAGAGGTGAATATGAGTTTTTAAGTCAGATTTAGGTTTAGGCAAGAGTTTCAGACGGAAGGAGCACTGCCTGTGGAAGATTTGTGGAAGAGGAAGAAAATATGGTACATTAAATGCATGAAAACAAAACAAAATGAAACAAAAAAACAGCAAGTCTAAGAATTGAGAATTTGGAGGAAATCACAAGAAACAAGGCAAGAATTAGAAAAAAGGGCCAAATTCTGATGGGCATATTATGAGATGTTTATGACCTGACACCTTAAAGCACAATCAAAGAAAAGCCCACAGAAGGGATTTAAATGAGTATGATGCATGATTGAACTTTTAACAGACCACTCAGACTCAGAGAATGAAAATACTTATTATTCAGCAATGAGAGTACAGAAATCAGTATTGCAGCAGGGGTAGTGGAAAAGTGGACAGATTCTACATTTAGATAGTAAAATCAACATCTGTGGGTATTGAATTGAATGTAAAAACTAGGGAATAAAGAGACTTGGATTTTTAGTTTGGGTAACAGGTAACTATCATATTTCAAAAATGGCATCTGGTAAAACCAGAAAATCAGAAATTAAAGAAATTTGTATAATGCAGATGGGGACAATTGTGATATAGCTGCTATTCAGTCTCTAGAGTTCATTCCGTTTGATTACAGCCAAACTTAGCTTCTATGCAATTGCATGCATTTATTTCTTCCTTTCTGAGCATTCTTATACAGTTATATTTTATTTCAATTATCCATCCTTAAATTAATAACTTTTTGAGAAAAATTCTTTATTAGTTTGAACCTTCATAGCTCTTCATAATCTGAATCTGAATCTCCAAATGTTTTTCTCTGTTGGCTATAGACATAGCCTTTTAAAACCTGCCCAATATTCTTTTGATTTACCAGTTAAATAACTATGTATTATTATTTAAAATAGTTAAAAGCATAATTATTGCATATTTTATTCATATTTTATTTTACTGCTTCAGATAGTTAAAGTAGTTGTTGTTGAGTAATGCATTAGGTTTTAAAATTCCCTTAGGTTTTACATACCCATGAGTGTTAAAGAAATCAGAATTCCAATTTCAAAGTTGTTGTTCTGATATTTGCAATATTTTATAAGAGCATAAAATTTTAAATTAAGTCTTTAAATGTATAATTTTTAAAAACCACATTTTCTTGGATTTTATTTCATGTTGGATTTAATTCTGTTTAATTTTCATGTAATATATTTCATTAGAAAATAAGGGGAATGTTTCCTTGACAACCATAAAAATAGATAAAAGCTTTTTCTTGAGGTATTTGTTGCAATAGTGATATATTTTTTAGTGTTGTGAATAATTTTATATCTTGAACATTTATATGGTTTCAATATGGACATTTCCCCTTGAAAATAAGTCCACATAGTCCCCTGATTATTATATTATTTTACATTATATGCTCTGTCATTATGGGGCTAGTAAATGGTTTTCAAAAATAGTGAAATCTAAATTCAAGTAAATGAGTTTGGATTAGAGATGTTTTCTTTATTTTTTTCTTCCATAGTCTTCTGCGGAGAACATTTTGAAAGAAGAAACTTGAATTTTTATTTACAGCTTAAATTTTAACTTTTAAATAAATGTAAGAGGCATGTATTGAGCAATAGTAGACACATATGCCATGGAGGTACTGAGTTCTTATCATTAGAGAATTTAATTATAAGATTGAATTATTGATGCAATAAAGATGGTAGCTTGGAATCCTAGTACACAGTGTTTATTCACAGTAACAGTGGAAGTAATGGCGGTGATAATGATAGAAACAGTGGTAATATACAGTAATTATTATATTATTGATACTATTATTTAAGGTGACATATTTTAGCAGTTCAAACATAGGTGACTGGTATGTCTACAAATTAGAATTATTTCCTTACCTTAGAATTGTTAGAATTATTCTCTAAGCTTAATTTTTAAATTGCATAAATAAATACTAAATACTCAGTGAATAGTTTCTTCTTTTTAAATTAGTTGACTAGAATTTTAAATCAAAGTTAATGTATGAAACCTTTTAAATAAGGACTTTATATTAGAAACTGAGGAATTACCTTTTCAATTAAAAGTGGCAAATTTATGAATAGCATTAGAGTCATATGGTAAGAATGAGATTGCTTCATATTTCAAGGTCTTGACCTATCTTGAGTGGTGCTGAGACAAATGACCTTCATGGTATTGTCTGCTCTCCCAGCAATAAGACTGCATCAATTTTGTCTTTATACAATGTGGACATATTACCACAAATGGTGTCTAGTGATGAGATTTTAAATATACAAAAGATTTATTAGTTCAGATAGGCTAAAATTCTCCTAGTTATAACAAAGAGAATCCTACATTCAATAGTTCAATTAAGTTGAGTTTATCTCTCTGTCATGTGGCCATGCTGAGGTGGGATAAGTTTTGGAAGGTCAATAGATAACCAAGCACCACTGCATCATTCAGAGAACAGTGTCCATACTGTTTTTCTCATCATCTCCTATGGTACTCATTGCATGGTCAATATGGACTCATGACATATGTGAGCTTCAGACAGTGGGAGATGCAAAATAGCATGCAGGAGGCACATCCACTTTTTAAGAGCACTATTCAGCAAACAGCACCACTACTTTTGCTTATACTGGAGACACTACTTAATCATAAATGAAGCTGGGAAATGCGTAAGTGGCCAACCATAACCTGACACTCTATTATTATAGAAGAAAGAGGACATTGGTGGATCCAATTGTTCACAGTCTCTTTAGGGAGGTCGGACTACTCCCCCAGTGATGGAATGAATGCCTAAAATGGACCACACTGAGTCTATCTCCAATAATAAACTCTTTTCGTGAGAATCACATCTATTGTGAGGGATGGGTTTTCAAAGATGCTGATATTATTCAGAGACCCCTGAGTTTGATAGTGATATTTTCTTTAATAGGGGGCATTGTCTTGCTGAGGTTGTTTGGCTTTAGAATCAGCAGGACTCAAACTTCTCTAAATATTTTCTGCTAAAGGTATAGATTGTTTACATTCTTCCTACACTATAGTGAAAATCATTGGCTTAAAAGGGTTCTGGGACATCAAGATTTGAGGTTCTGAGTTCCTCAAAGGTTTTCTGAGGTTCCAAGAGCAATCATTTACAATCAATTGCAATTCCTTAAAATCTCATAGTATTACACCTACTCTAGATCTTTTGGAGTCAGTCTCCAGTAAAAGCAACATTTTTTTAGAATCTCACAAATTTATTTGATATTTTATCTTTCTGTCAAATATTTTAAGTTGAAAAATACCTTTATAGGTAATTAGTCACCCAGAGTTGTAAGAAAGATAAATTCAGTTATTTTAGTTTTATAGAGCATATCTTATAACACATAGGATTTGGTGTTCACTCTGTTATTGTGCTCTAGCTGCTCCCTGCTAAGTTCAGTTTTAAATATAGGCAAATTCTTACTGACATTACAATTTAAGATTTCCCTTGTTTGTTTCATGAGCTCAAACATTTGGTTTATGGCAGCGTAGGGACTATTTAAATAGAAACTTTGATGGAAATTGCTATCACTAGCCCTGTGTACAGTCTAGGAGATGGCACATCTATCAGTATTTGTTCGCTGATTTGTAGACTTCCATTTAGAATACCCAGTAGAAAATCCAAGAATTGAATGTCAAAATGAAAATTAGAGAGGCATACTTGCTGTAGTAGCAAATGTCATAAGCAAGGTTTATGCTATGACAAAAATACATAACTTCTCCTTATTGATAGAAATTATTCAATACTGATTTTAAAAAGTTTTCACTATCTTTTCATTTCAGTTATTAATGCTATTTGAGATAATTACCTGGAACTTAAGTTGTGAGCAATATTGTTGACTGTAACTCTGGTTGTTCAAAAAATAAAATTCTACTGAAAAAGAATGGTCAGATATTACCTGGAAACCCATTATGAATTTTATAAGGATATCGTAAGTGGTCAGGTTGTTTTCAAGTGTTATTTTTCTTTGCCACAGTGGTCTATAGAGTATAGATGTCTCTTATCAGTGATAAACCCATTTAACCTTGTATAAAGTTAGTGCTGAAGCATAAAATAGAATCATATATATATATATATATCTCAAAAGGTCTTTGTCAATAACAGAATAAAAGACTGGAAATGATGAACTATATGAAATGAAAGTATCAGTAATTATTTGACCATTTTCATTCCAGCTATGATAGTACTAAATACAACTATTTATCATTATGGCAGAGACTAACATTATTTTAGAAGACTTTCAGGGAACCAAGTTCCTGGTGTGATTTAAACTTAGTCTATATGTACATCATTGTTTCAACCTCTTACAAGAAGCTTTGTTTACATGACCTTCTCACAACATAGGCAACTATAACAAGTGTGTTTCATCTTTCTCTTTTATAGGAATCAGGTTGTAACACGGTCAGTCCTTCATTGCCTCTCAAATTGTCCTTTGACAGAGAAGTACATTTAGATTAGAAACTATTTGCTCAAATATGATGCTAATTTATGATGCTAATCTTATTTAAGGATTAAAAGTCTACCATAGATATTAGCTGGGTATAATTTGAATTTCTGAGAACATATTTTATTAGTGATAGTGATGTAAACTGATGTTGCAGATATAAAATTGAGAAGTTTTGAGGGAAACTTCATTTTAACCCTAATACTGTATTTGAAATCAAGATTTTGTCAAAATGTAACTATTTGCCATTTATTCATAGTAGTGTGAGTAAACAAAATTAACTTCTAATTCTCAAAGTGATAAGATTATATTTTATATAGAAAATATGTGAGTTAAAAATAACAAATATTTTCTAGATACTAAAAGTTAATATTTACAAGTTCTCCATAAGATATTTCTTATACATTTTAAATGTTAAAACTTTACTCAGATGAAATCATGATGGGGGGGAAGGCACTGAATTTTATTTAAAGACAAATATTCTCTCTCTGTATGTGTGTGTGTCTTCAGAGTCTTAGATTTCATGTTTGTGAACAATAAGATATATTTTGCCTTGATAGTCATCATTCACTTCCCCCTAGGTCCAGAATGAGAATACACTGTACATGATTGTGCAATGTTATTATTCTAAATCAATAAATAAGTTTCAATATGCTACTTACAGTAGTTTGTTTCTATAACTCCCAATAATAAAAGCCACAGGATATTATGAAATGCTTTGCCACGAATGGCAAATTAAATGTCAATTTTTTATATTTAAAGTTACTAAACTTTATTAATAATTTAGAAGTTGGAGCTTGTTTTTACTTTAGTAATTAAGTTTGATTTATTATAAATATACCCCTATTTTTCAACAAGAGCAAAATTTTTCAAAGGAAGAAAAAGTTGACTTTAGTCTCTCAGTTTGTTTTTTTTTTTTAAACATTCCAGTTGAGATGGGTAAAATGGGAGACTTACTATTTCTCAGAAGACAGCTTTGAGGTAGATTGATGCAGGTATCTTTTATTTTGTAAATGGATAAATGTAGAATGACTGTTTTCAAAGTTCCCTAGGAAGCAAAAGTGGATTTTCATGGCATGATGTATTCACCTACTAGAACAGCACATCATTGCTCTTATCAATCAGCCCACCTTTCACACCAGCTAAGAAATGGGAACTCTAATCTCATCTCTGACAATGGGCCAAGAAGACCTGCACCTCTGGGTCTCAGGAAGAAGTGACAGAGACATTTTCTCTCCCTTCATATCTTGCCCTCATCTACTTATTCTTTTCCTCACTCTCAAACTGTGCCTTTGACAAGGGAGATAAAATCACTTGGAAAGGGTCTTTATAGATACCAGGATTGATAGCTGTACTGATAGAGTTTTAGAGTTACCTGTTTACCAATAATTTCTTGACATGGGTTTTCAACTAATTAGAAAGCTCAGACAGGATTGTCTATTAACATAGTCTTACAAGTTCAACTCAATCATTTTTGTTTTCATCATTGTCAGCCTTATTCCATGATTCTATAGTTCTCTTGCTCCTCTATCTCTCTATATAGCAGGTGATTGCACTAAATGGAAGCTATATTTGCATTCTGCCTGGGGACCAGAAATAACTGGGAAAACAGTGTGGTCCATTTATAGTTAGGGCTAACATGAGTTAGGTATTTTTGGCTGACAAAACATATAATTATGATGCCTAATTTGGAAATTTTAAGGAAACTATTCATTCAGGAATAACAGGCAAGGAGATATGAGGGATGGTAGAGGGTAAGTAAAAAAATGATTGAAGGAAAACCAAATCATTAAAATAGTAATGAAATTAACGTCTATGATTCAGTTAAAAACAAACTTTTCATTGCAAAAACTTTAAAAATTTTACTTTTGAGTAAAAGTTTGTTTCATTGGTCATATCTCCTCAAATAAGTTATATTGTACAGTGGTATTGAGAGTTAAGTTGTTTTCTCTCATTATCTTAAAATCTTTTGGATTTCACTTATTTTTCTCTCTGTTTCCCCTGTGTCTGTGCTCATCTGGTAATTCCTTTTGGAACATTTTTGCATGCACTCTTGACAAAGTGTGTGAGTTTTTCTGAGCACTGTAAGGCAGTTTTTACTATCACTAACTGGGTTTGTGACTCTTAGGGAAAAGCCTGAAAATTTCACAGGCTTCTTTTAAAAATCTTTGGTTGATCTTTCTCCTGTCACCCTTAGCACTCAGTTCCCTTTATTTTCTTGAACTGCCCTTGCACTATTTCAGCTTCCTATTTTGGGCTTATATGATTCCATTCAGTTGGGATTAGCTATTTATATTCCTCTGGCTTGGGCAGTACAACCTGGATATATAGGTAGTGACCCCAAAGCAGTGAGGGTCTTAAGACACAAAACAAAGAGTTCTTGATGGGACTTAAGCTTTCTTCCATATATTATGGAAATGACTATAGATCAAAGGGTGAGATGAAAGATATTCCATCACTGTGCATAACTTGTTGCACATCATGGATTTAATAGATACTCAATATTTAGAAGAGGAGCTATGTCACTCATTTTTTCAAAATGCACCAAAATGCCTGTAGTTAACAAAGCAGTCTAATAAAGCTGTTTTGTGTGTGTGTGTGAAAGATTTATTTCATTTATTTATTTTTTGTTTTCCCAGTATGTGTTCTACTCCGTATAGGTTACAAAACTCTAATTTTGTTTTGGGACCCTTTACTTCCTGAGTGCCTGTTATGTGAACAGCGCTGACATCAATTTCAAGTGTCTCCCTAGGGCCAATATTCTGGGAGGCTTCCTGACAAGACAGCTGACTCACAGATCTCCGAAACTGACAGGATCTTAATAAGAGATTTCTCTCAAGTTCCATAGGCTCTGAAGTTTACCCAAAGGATCCAAAAACATTAATAAAGGACACCTGGACTTGGATGTATATTGCAGCACTATTTATAAAAGCCAGGATATGGAAACAACCCAAATACCCCAAATAGAAGAATGAATAAGAAACTCATGGTATATTTACACAATAGAATGTTATTCAGCAATCAAAAAAGACAAATTTGATACATTTGTGAAAACAAAGATGACCCAGAAGGAATCATGCTGGTGGCAATAAGCCAGAAAGAAAGAAATAACTGGATGATCTCACCTATATGGAGGATAGAGGGAAAACAAACAGCAGGACAAGTAAAATTTAAAACTAATAAACTGTCAGCAGAATTGAAGCATGAAGCAAGGGAGGGGGTAAAATTGGGGGAAGAGATTAAAATGATAGTTCATGGGTGACAAAGTGGTGGGAGAACCTTAGTGTATACAATGATGTAAAATATATAAGCAATCAATCTAAAATTTTTTTTCTAATAACAATTTTTTTTTTCTCTATCTAGCCTCCTTTGTCTGGCCCTTTTGACGAGTTCCTGCTTAACATCTGGTATTGCCTTTACCAGTCTATGGGATTAGTGTTCCTTGTAAGTTTTCTTTTGTCCATGTTGTGACTGCACTTCCCCTTTTCTCTCTTTGCCACTGCTGAACGTTTATTTTAACTGCCAGCTCAATAGTCAGCTAGCTGGTCCTCTAGTCTATTTTCAAGATAGTGGTTAGCACAGATTACAGTGAAAAAGGAAGGGGCTGGCCAGTTATGCATCAACAGTGGTATATTGTAGATCTTAGAAATGATTCCTTTTACAACTAGTTGCAAATGTTAGACCATCTTTTTCTCACTTTAAAATTCTCTCTGGATATGTGCTTCTCTCTGGCATTATGGGCTCTGAAGTAAGAATCACAGGAATCACAAATACGGGGAAAGTTTCTGAGCTAGTTGCTTTCCATTGGTGTCTGTACTGTCACTATATTATTAATCAAAGGTTGCTCAATCAAAACTCTCCTGCCAGCCTTGGGTTCAACACAATCTGAGACTTATTAAATGTACTTCAAAGAAAAAGGTGTTATTTGCTTTACTGGTCTACCCATAATTCTTTGACACTATCAAAATCACCTTAATCAGATCTGAATCAACACTGATGCCTTTGAACTGTTTCTTTAATGTTTTCTAATCCATTTTGTATTTCACTCTTTCTTTTGAATTAAAAGATTTTCTAATGAATTGATCTATACACTGATTTTGAAAGGATACTTGTAAAATCTTGATCTATTATTTTTCTGATCTGGCCAGCAGTTCTCCAGGGAACAACCCTCTCTCTTTTTTTTTTTTTTTTTATCTTTGTGTTTCTACTCAGATTGACACCACTCTCAGCAATTGGTATGAACCTGTCCAGGCTTGGATCACCAGAGCATCAAATTGTATTAGCTATGGTGATTGGTTCAAGCATAGGCATAAGACAAAAGCCAGGCAATGCAGTACAGAAACTAAATTTCTCAAGAAAGTAGCACTTTTCATTTGGTGTTTGTAAATTTGTAGGTTATCAGTCTGAAGCTCCTGATCATCATCTTAGGTATGTCATATGGCAAATCTAAGAATGAATCTCATAAATAGAAGGGCAGAGTTGGGAGACCTGGAAACATTTGAAGGCATGATGTGAGGCCACATTTCAGGTAAGCTTGAAGATGCACCACTCTCCACTCCCAATTTTGTAGGTCAATATTTTACTGTCACAAGATAAAGAAAAAATAACATTACTATTTTAGAGAGAAAATCTAAGAAATTGAATAGGTATTGTTTCTGCCAAAGACATACTTTCAATTTTCTTTCAATTTATTGTGCTGCTTATATTCTTTTAATTTAGTTGGAAGAATCATTACACATTACATGTAGTCCTTAATATTATATAAATACATGAAATAGAAAAGCTATAACTGGGGGCTGTTAACCTTGCTTGATTTTGTATCTTTTCTTTCATACAATCACCAGTCTATACAATCTGACTGTTGCACAGAAAGTTTTCGTTCTCTTACGATAAAGAAATCCGAACCAAAGATTTCCAGTCTCTTGCAGTTTTATGAGACTTTGCTCTGCTGTGCTATTTTTTAATCCCTGATTATGTTTTTATTGCTCATGTAAGTATGTAAATATATACCAAAGGTATCTTCCACCGCATATGCATGCACATTCTGTGTTTTTTTACTTGTCAGATAATTTAAGGGTGTGCTAAAGACTATTTTTCTGAAATTTGTATCTTGCCAGCTTTACTTCAGTGTAAAATATTCTAGTAAGAGAGGGTCATTTCAGTGGTTTGGAATGCTGTCTTCTCCTGTCTCCTAGGAAACATGAAAGGATCAGCTATAATAAATGAACCAGCTAATCATCATCAATATCATAGCCAGGATTAATATATAAGATTATTTTCTCTACCGGTGCAGAGAGAGTATAATTTTGAGGAAGAGGTCGAAAGTGTGTTTTCATAAATGATAGAGAGTCAAAATTATGTTAAGCAGCATAATTATACTTTGATGAGTGAAGGTAGAGCTTTTTGAGGGAGGAAATTTGGGTAGTAGGAAAAAGAATATTAGGATTAAAAGATTTATTTTACAGCTTTGCTATGATCTGTCACAGGCCCACTATATAATTTTGGGAATACACTTAGCAGAGAATATCAGTTTCCTAAGTTATAACGTGAAAATAACTATGTGTTCACTGGAGTTGTGAGAATTCAATGGGTGGCCAACTGCACTTGCATTTAGGAATTATGGAGCAAAAGAGAAAGCAGCAGGCTATATTAGAAAAATATACACTATGTGAAACAGAGTTCATATCCATTTTCAGTAACTGAATCACCTTGGATGGGTGTGTTCATTTCACATCTGACTATCGAAAAGTATAATCTTTGCCCCAGCAGTTCCAGTGATGATGAAAAGAGGTGATATATACCATTACCAGACCCATGGTGCAGTGGCTACCAGACTTCCTGGTATGATAACTGCGGATACCAAGTCAACATGAATTTCACTAGAAACTCAGAATACTAGTGACTTTTTAAAATCCAAATGTAAATTTTAAACGAGTCTTCCAACAAATGATTAAAGCGAAATCATACGGGCAGCAATCACCTCTGTATCTGTGCCTGTGACCCCATCACATTAATCAGCACACATTTATATCTCCAGTGCTGAGTTTATTGGGTTGCCAGCAATCTGCATTGCACAAGCGGTAAGCCTGGATGACTTTTCCATTGCATGCATTCGCTTCCTCATATTTATTTAATTCACTGAAATAATGGTAAGACATACCAGACAGACATTACTTTTACTATTTAAAGTAACTCCCAGTTGCCACTCAGACTTGTAAATCGGTGCGGAATTCTAAACACAGCTGCCCGTTGAAACACTACTGTGATTAGGTTCCCAGGTCAGGCAAGAAGGGAAAAAAAATCCAGCCCACAAGGACTCTGGGCTGTAGAATTAATAGTATGAGTTTGAAGGCTGCGTTCTGGAAAGTAAGACCTGTGACCTTTGGAGGCAGGATCAACCAAGGAAAATGTTTAAAACAACAGACTTTTGCATCGGCCCCTTTACTTTTTCTGGTCAGCACTTCTCAGTGACTGCTTAATCTTTCTTTCCCAGGCCTCACCACTTTTGAATAAAATACTCCAAGCAATCCCATTAACTTCTCTGCCTGGCTTGCTCCATCCCCATAAAGAATAACTCACGGCTCCTCCTTCATCTTCAGTTCAGACCTGTGTTCTCTCAGTGCTTCTATTCATTATTAGGAGGAAGCAAGATGAATTAATTTGTAATAAAGGCTTTGAGCAGCTAGTTCTTTACCTCTTGAGAGGACAATTCTCCCATGTTAACACCTAACTGATGGAAATTCAAGTGTGTAACAGACAACATCAAAACAAAAGACAAGCTTTGTGGGCAGGGTAGGGCATGGTGGCACATGCCTGTAGGTGGCAGCCTAGGAAGCCGGGGCCAGGGATCATGGTTCCAGTCCCGCTGGGGCATGCAGCAAGACCTACTACCAAAAAAATAGCTGGGCGTGGTGGTGAAGGCCTGTAATCCCAGCTACCTGGGAAGCTGAGGTTGGGGATTGCTCGAGTCTTTGGTACCCCGGGCAACACGAGCCTGCAGTTCCATGGGCAAAAATAGTGAGACCTAGAATCAAAAAATAAAAGATTTTGATTTTGAGCAGGACTTTTGCTTAAGTCATTCAAGTTCAAGATGGGGGTTACCAAAGGAGGTCTGAGAAGAGGGGGAGAGCCACTCACTATTCTTCTCGCTAAGTCTTGCACCTAAGGGACTGATTGGCTTTGGATATTAGGAGACATCTTTTCCAACTTGTATAAAAGTTGGATGCATGATCTAGCATCTGCCCTAGGTGTTTACAAGCTCATTATGGGCAAAAATAAAGAGTAAAGAGGTCAGTTCTATGTTGGAAAGCTTGACTGGGGTGCCATGTCTGTTTTATCAAAACAATTACCTTTAGTTTTAGAATGTATACAAATCTTTAAATGTTCCAATTAGTCTTTCCTTCTGGAGTGGTAATGTAACCTTGAGAGAAAATATGGCCAGGATCATGTGTGGGTATATCCACAGTCAGACGCTGACAATGGTGAGAAAGAATTTTTATTTTGAAAATCAAGTGAAATCAAGCCTTCCATTAAATGCGCCTATTCCAATATTTTTTCTTGCTAATTATCACTTATTTCCTGAGATTATTTCCTAAATTCTTTGAAAGATTTAACATATCTAACTGTCTTTTAGCATATCCATCTCTTTTTTTTTTTCTTCTCTTCTTGTCTCTAGTCACAGGAACTTACTTTCATTTACCCTAAAAGTCATTTTGCCTCTGATCTTACACTTATTTCCTTTATTAGGGTTTATTTCCATTTTACTTGTGCCTATATCATATTGAGTTTTCAGTTAAATGTCATTTGGTAAATCTCCCATGCCCCATATCTGATTAACTCCACTCAGCCAAGACTAGATGGAGCGCTATGACCAAAAGCTATTAGAAACATACTATGTCTCATTTTAAAATACCTGTTTCCTGGAAAGAGTAGAAGCTTTGTGAGGGGGGAGTACAATCTCTCTTCTCCAGACTGGATCTATAGCATCAGCATATGTAAGGTGACAAAAGATCCTACCAGTCACAACATCCTCTTAATCCTGAGCAAGACCCTAATTCTCTTCAATTCTCTGAGGACTGAAAAGGTGAGGAAGCTACAGAAAAAAATTTGAAGCTGCAGATATTACATTTTTTTTAATTGAAAGTTTGTCTAACTTCGCTACAAGATGTTGGTTCATGAGGTTTAAGGAAAGAATGTCTTCACAGCATAAAAGAGCTAGGAGAAGCAGCAAATGCTGATGTGAATGCTGTAGCAAGTTATCCGTATGATCTGGTTAAGATAATGATGGAGTTGGCTACACTGAAAGGGCAGGTTTCAATGTAGATGAAAGTCTTCTATTGGAAGAAGGTGCCATCAAAGTCTGTGGAAACTTTGTAGTTTTGAAACTAGAGAGGATGAGTCAATACCTAGTTTCATAGCTTCAAAGCATAGTCTCATTCTCTTGTTAGGGCCTAATGTGGCTGGTGACTTTAAGATGAAGTTAATGCTCATTTACCATTCTCTGGTACAGTAGTCATACCAAATCTACTCTACCTATAGTCTATAATTGGAATAACAAAGCACATCTGACTTAGTGAATATTTTAAACCCACTGTTGAAGCCTACTTCTTAGAGAAAAACTGATTCCTTTCTAAGTACAACCCATTAGAACTCTAGGGGAGATGTTCAAGATGAATGTGATTTTCATACAGGATGACACAACATCTATTCTGTAAACCAGGGATTAAGAAATAATTCTGACTGGCAAAACTTATTATTTAAGAAATAAATTTGTCAGGATATAATTGCCTAAGATAGTAATTACTCTGATGGATCCGGAAAGGATTCACCATTTTAGATACCTTTAAAAACATTTGTGGTTCATGGGAAGAGATCAAAATACCCAAATGGCAGGAGTTTGTAAGAAATTGGTTCCAACTATACTTGATAAGTTTGAGGGGTTTAAGATTTCAGTGTGAAAGTAACTGCACATGTGATAAAAACAATCAAAGAACAATCAAAGAACTAGAATTGCAGATCAAGCTTGAAGATGTGATTGAACTGCTGTAATCTTAAGCAAAAACTTGAAAGGGCCTGGAGCTGCTTTTATGGATTAGTAAAGAAAATGGATATTATCTACTCCTGGTGAAATACTGTTAACAGTCTTGAAATTATATCAAAGATGTAGGATAGTCTATAATCTTCATTGATTAAGCAACAGCAGGGTTTGAGAAAATTGACTCCAATTTTCAAAGAGGTTTTACTGTGAGTAGAATGCCACCAAAGAGTATTGCATGCCAGAGAGGGTGAAGGAAAACAAAATGTAGGCAAAGAGAAAATAGAGGCCAAATCAGGAATGTAGCTACTGTAACAAGCCCCGTGTTTACCCATCAGCCATCTGCCAAAATGGTTGACTGAATCCTATCCCCTGGACAAATGACAGGCATCCAACAAAAAGGTATTTTCCTTATTATAAAATCTTTTGCTGATAAAATTCTAGCCTTTCTCACAAACAAATCTACCAGAGACTATAAGGTAGATAATTTGGTAAAGTATACATTGGCCCTTAGAAATGATGTCAGTGAAAATTACTCCTCCCTTGTACTTATTCCAACATACTCTCCCTTTCTGAGAAAACCCTGCCTACCCCAAAACTTTGTATGTATCAAACCCTACATTGAGCTGAGAGTTTGAAGAAGCAGTTGGCTGGGGTCCGTTTTTACCTAGTCTCTTCCAGGATAATACGAATTTTGACTTGAAGAATAAATCATTAATAATAAATTGACTTGAAGAATAAATCATAAATCATCTCTATACACAGTACTGAGCATTAAAAGTTAACAAGAGAAAACCCTCATGAATGGAAGAGCCAATGGAAGAGCCATTCAATGTGTCAAACTTCAATGTTATCTTATTTAAAGAAATTGCCACAACCATCTCTAACCTTTAGGGAACACCACCCTGACCAGCAACTATGATGTGGAGACAAGTCTCCCCACCAGCAAAACATTACAACACATTGAAGGCTCTCTTGGTGGTTAACATTTTAAAGCAACGAGGTACTTTTAAATTAAAGTATATGTATTTTTTAAAGAGACAACACATTTTCACTCTTAATAAGTTATAGAATAGTGTAACTATAACTTTAATATACACAGAGAACCCAAAACATGTGTGTGCTTGCTTTACTGCATTTTATTTATTTTATAGCAGTAGTTTGATACCAAACTCACAAAATCTCTCAGATGTTCCTGTGTTAGTGATGCTTCATATCATTTAATGCTGTGTCTACAAAGTCATTAATGTGAAGAACATGTGAAAGAATAACAGTGGAATTAGGAGTCGCTTATAGATAGCAATTGACTTGGATAGAGAAAGGAATAAAATATGTAAAGATTTTTTGGAGTAAAGGGATAATGAGAAGTAGATGTCCCCACAGAACTGTGGTTTCAGTCTACCCACATCCCTTGGGAGAGAGCTATTGCCAAGGTGCTAATATCACCTCTTATTCTTTCTTTCTCTTTTCTGCTTGCAATATTTTTGGATCTAGAATAATTTCATGACCCAAAAGGCAGAAAGCCAGTTTGTGGCATTCAAAGCAAAGTATGAATGCATTTATTTGAACAGAAAGCCAGCAATTACAATGAGACTGTTTAAAAAAATAAAAAGAATCTGCATATATCTGAAAATCTAGCATGTTTACCTTTTATTCTTTACTCTAAAGTGAAAGCTCAGTATCACAGATGTAATATTGTGCTGTTTGATTATGCTAGCTGAAATTAGTGAGAAGGAAAAAGAAAAACTAGATGATCTCATTTTTTTCATGGAATTTAGGTAAATCAAACAAAAGAACAGGTAATTGTAAAAGCTAACAAGTTAACTACAGAAATGGAATACTCCACAAAGAAGCGAGAAGGAGGAGAGTGAAACAGGGAAGGGAAAAGCATGAGGGAAAATGGTGATGGGTCATGGGTAATACAGTGTCAGGAGAAATATGGGGATTACAACACTGTACAATAAATAAGTTAACTAATAAAAATTTAAAATGTTTTGCCCCTCTAATACCATAAAAGATGAATCCAGGAAAGATAAGTTATTTTCTTTAATTCATCTGTGTACTTACCACAAGAAAAGAGGAAATTATGTGCAGAGCTACTTTGGATCATAAAGAACTGATGTTCCCAAGGAACATGGAGATTTTGTCTAAAATCCAAGACTTATTTTTATTTAGGAGATGATTGGGAAATGACTAGGCACCACATGGCAGCTATTTGCACTGTAGCATGGGCTATTACTCAGGTCTAACTACAATCTTGATTATGTGTCTCTGTGGTGTTTGTGTCCCAGAGGTGTTTTGTACAGAGCAGTTATATGGTAATTTCCATGTACATGAGGATGTTTCCACTCCAGCACTCTCTTTCCTGGAACTGCAAAGCAGAGAGGGTTTGTTTTTCAGTGCGTAGTAAGCACCTCTTGGCAGAGGAAGTGGAATGAAAACTAGCATTATCTGTTTCCTATGGCAATACTGATTGAAAATTGCATTATTTTAAAGAATCAGAAGTCAAAAGAACATAAATCGTACATTCACTGTTTGCAAAGCATTTACTGGGTAATTGCTGAGTTCTGAGTGATGGAAGGTGGGAAATGGGATGGAGATTCAATGTGATTGAGTCTATAGCACCCTTTGCAGAAGCCCAAAATGGCAAGAGTGGAGGGTTAGTTTCCTGTGCTTTGACTGTGCTTGCTGATTTTTGTGAAATGACCAAAATTCCTTAGCTGGGGATTATGGGATGCATATCTACCTCTTAAAAATGGTGTCTGCAAAACTGCAAAAAGAAAAAAACAAAGGAAATGCACAGTGCAAATCAATGTTAGTTCAGAGGTCAGCCCATTCTAATAACAAAGGTGAAGGCTAAGAGAGTTGTAATATTCCACTCAGTGTAGTTAAACTGAAGAGAGTTTTCTTGTAACTATAGGTTCCTGACCTCCTTTTTCTTAGAGCCTGTAATTTATAAGAAACTTACAATTATGAATTGTAAGAGAGAATTCTTTTTCTCTTTTTTTTTTTGTAAGAGAATTCTTTCTCTCCTCCTTAAAATATATGTAAATCTTCCCCAGCCATTTGCCAGATTTACAACCCAGAGATCTGTAGATCTCAAAGACACAAGCACCATCTCTTTAAGATGTAAATACTGAAGGAGATAGAACCCTCTCTCCCAGTTTCTGTGGTAGGGAAAAAGACTAACTTCGATGAAGATCAATGGACTAATTACAGAAAAACTAATTTGCAATTCAGGAATAACCCAGCACACTGGACACCATCCCACTGATAACCCCCCCTCCCGTAATATCCACCATTCCTCTTCTAATTCACTCACTCAGGGACTGGGAAAAGCTACATTTATTTATGTATTTGTTTGTTTTTTTATTCATGTGTTCATTTGTTTGACTGTTTATTGACTATTGATTTATTTTTATGGGATTAGTTTAGCTTCTATTCCCTATGTCCATGGCCTTAAGTCTTCTTGCCTCTTTAATCTTATTCAGTACAATTTTACTTTGACAGGGGAAATGATGGGGAAGTTCTTGAGTGGTCTTTTAATAAGGAGGGTACATTAGTTTGCAGGGGAAAAAAAGGTGGTTATTCACTATTACACTGCTGGTGGGAATGTAAACTGGTCCAACCACTGTGGAAAGCAGTGTGGAGGAGCCTCAAACTAAGTAAAATGGAACTACCATTTGACCCAGCAATGCTCTTCTGGGAATCTACCCAAAGGAGACCTCGATCCCTATACAAAGAGACACCTGTGCCTGGATATTTATGACAGCACTGTTTAAAATTACAAGGACATGGAAACAACCCAAATGTCCACAAACAGATGAATGGATGAAAAATATGTGGTATATATACACAACGGAATATTACTCATCAATCAAAAATGATGAATTTGATGAATTTATGATAACATGGATGTACCTAGAAGAAATAATATTTGCAGAAACAAGTCAGAAAGAAAAAGAAACCAAATGGTTTCACTAATATATGGGACATAGGAAAAAATAAAAGACCAAAAGGAAAAGTCAAAACAAGCCAACAACCAAACTAAAGTACACAACTCGGGGTGGGGGTGGAGGTGGAATGAGTGGGAGTGGTTGGGGAGGGGAAGTGATGGGTAAACCCCAGGTTATACAAAGATGTGCAATATATATTCCCCAGGGTTTACCCATATGTGTGTATGGGTATATATATATATCTCCATGTGTGTGTGTGTATATATATATATATATATATATATATATATATATATATGTGTGTGTGTTGTATAATTAATTAAAAAAAAGAAAAAGGGTGGATATGTACTTAGTCATACAAATGAAGTTAACAAAATCTCACCATTCTAGAGGTTACAAGTCCAATATTCAGATGTCAGCAGTTTTGTTTTCTCTTTAAGCCTCTTTATTTGACTTGAGCACTTTCAAATGGTTTTCAGTGGTTTGCATATGGCCATCTTTGTAAGTGGTCTTTCCTCCCCACAGATACACCCCTGGTGTGTCTTGGAGTGTCCTACATTTCCTCTTTTCATAAGGGTAAGAGTCATTGTATTAGGGTTTCCCTGATTAGCTCATTTAACGTAATCACCTCTTTGAAGGTTCTGTCTCCAAAGGCAATCAGATTTTGAAGCATTGAGGACTAGGTCTTATTGATAGTTTTGGTGGGGACATGATTCATCCCATAATGCTGTTTCTGTTTTTGTTGCTGCTGCCTCCACCCTGACCTCCTAAGAGAAAACCAATCCAACCATTTTGTGAAAAGCTTTCTCCAGTAAAACAACCATGCATAACCTGCTCAGTTCATACCCTCAACACCAGAAAGAATAGAAACTTCCTGATTGAACATACATGTGGAGACAGCAGCGGGGAGGGCTGGGCAAGGTAGGCCTGTTCAATAGGAAGTGTGGTTTATTAAAGATATTATATTATATTATATTATATTATATTATATTATATTATATTATATTATATTATATTATATTATATTATATTATATTATATTATATTATATTATATTATATTATATTATATCTTTATATTAAATATATAACACAGGTTTACCCCATGACATTATTACAATATCATGAAGATTAAATCTATGCATACATATATTTTTTTTAGATCCTATAATTATGCTGGAACTAGAAAGATATATTGTAGGAATTTTGTTTCTTTTTTAAGCTGTATTAATTAAACAAATACCAACATTAATATAGATGGCAATTTGGGTAATTCTATTTTGGCACTTGTTTTTTTAATATGCCACACGACCACGTGCGCGCGTACACACACACGCACGCACACACACACACACACACACACACACACACACAAAATAACTTCTAAAAGACCCAGCTTAAGGTGACTTTACAGCTGAGAAAGTATTTCAGAAGACTAAAAGTAAAGCTGAGAAAAAAATATTCCTTTTAGAAATTCATATAAAATGTACAATATTACCTTAAATCTGATTCCACTTTATACTAGAAAACCCCAGAAATTGTAAAACTTGAAGAAGCAATTCCATTAACACCAAATATATCCTTCTGTAACATGTGCCATATCCTTTGAAAAATTCCTTTGACTGCTAATTTGAAAGATTGATAAGAAGGTACTGAGCCAATGTGGCTCATTAATAACCGACTGCCTGCCAAGAATTCATTGGTATTCTCTAAAATAAAAATATAAATATACATAGAGACATTTATGAACTGGGACTAAAAAAAAAAAACCCACAACTTTAAGAATGAGAAAGTTGTCCTTGAGCAAGTTGAGATTAAAGACAGTTTTTCTGTTGTTAAGCTATTGAATGAGCAAATAATCAAGGGAATGGTATTTGACTAGTTACATGGAAGTCTTTGAAAAATGTGTAAAATATACATACTTATCTGAATGCATACTTGAGCATGATTTAAGTGTATTTTTGTAGATTTTTGTTTTCATTTTGTAAGTTACCCTGACAGAATCATTTTTCATCTATTTAAGGTGACTTTACAGAAATTCTTTTCTCCAGCACCCTATTTTTAATCCCGCCTCCTTATTACACACCTAAGTCTCCTAATATTAGTTTTGAGTAAACTGTACAATTCCATGTGATTACACTCACTGGGTCCCTCTACTTGCTCTTTTTGTGTGTGTTTTCTTTTCTGGGGCATGGGGGAGGGTAAGTGAGCTTCATTTTACACAAAGTACTTTCAGTCTTGCAAATCTTAGAGGCATAGACTTTTTCCCCATTACATTTTGCTTATCTTGTACGTTTTTTCTCTTCCAAGCACGTACTTTGGGTGGGATTATTCCCCCTCATGCCCCTACCTACTCTCCTAGTAGTAACAATAATTAGTTAAAATATTTCACATTTATCTGGTATTTACCATGTGTCAAGAAATACATGCAGCATATGAATTAATTCATTCGCTCTTCTCAACCTTCTGAAGCCATTGCTACTGATTTCTATAATCTCAGTTCATTGTGAAGGACTCTGTGGTATAGAAAGGTTATTTGTCATGGACACACAGCAGACAAATATAAAACCAGAATTTGAACCCAGATAATCTGGGTCCAGAATCTGCAATTAGCATGCAACAGTGAAATATGAATATAACTGATGTGTGATAATGGCACAGAAACAGTACGTGTAGTACTCATTTATAGAGACCCCTTAGATTTTAAAAGCTGTCTGTTTAGTGGTAAGTCTGTTTAGTGGTAAATTATAGTAATTAAGGAGAAAATTTAGATGGGCAGACTAAATTTTAAGTAGACACCCTTAGAGTAGAAATTCTTAGCCACATTTTCATTATGTCTTAAAATAACAGACCTACCTTAAGATCATCCCAGACTAACTTCAGTCATGCAGACATCACTGAGTAATGGCGGCAGCCTCTTTCCATCAGGGACATACCTTCAGATGTGATTGGGGCAGGGAGAGCAACAGTTGTGATGAATTGAATTGTCTGTACACACCCAATCCGTTAGGGCCATAAATGCAGTGAATTGCAAACAAGAAAGAAGAAATGCAGAGGAAACTAAGATTGGATTGTACCTCCACATGTATTTAGAAACTTTTCTGCCATGCTATTATCATGAAAAGGATATTTAATAAATATTTCAAACATCAAAATATTCTTATGCAATATTCATATCTATGCAGTTTTATATAAGTCCTTTTAATGTGATCCTTGAATATTTTATCATTTTTTGCTAATTTCTTTCTTTTTCTCAATGCTAGCTTTTTTTTCCTTTTTATTCTCATTATTTCTCCTATCTACCCAAACTCTTACCTTTCCTTTTTTCTCCATGTTTTTAAAATAATATGCAAAACACATTTATATACATGTACAAATTATTTACATGTGCTTAGATATGATAAACTCATATAAATTATAATATAAATATATACACACATACATACATACATCTATCAATACACACACATGTTTGTGTAGATTCTGCTCTCAGAGAAGTTCCTTTTTTTGCCCTTCATACCTTTATTGTAGAAAGAAAAGGGGGGTTCTAAACTCTGTATCCTACTATGAAACACCTCTTTTTTCCCATCAAAGTCTGCCTTTTTGGTCATCAGGGCAAACTAACACCCCTTCCATAATTCATGGGAAGCCATAAGCAACCCAAGGATCCCAGTGTTATCACATCTCTCAAATGACTTCATGCACCTTCCATGATGCTGTGTCCTCCTACGCCCCCTGTATTCTCTGGAGTTAAGGTCCTTCATCAACAAAATCTACTCTCTTCCCATTCTTGTTTTTGAATTGTTCTTTACCTGTGTATTAGTTTCCCATGACTGCTGTAACAAATTTCCATAAACCTGGTGGTGTAAAACAAATATATTTCTACTTGAATCTGAATTTGTCAAATAAATATCACTAGGTTGAAACAAAAGTATTAGCAGGATTGACCTCCTGCCAGAAGCTCTAGGGGAGAGAGAGAATCCATTCCTTTCCTCTTACAGTTTTTGGTGATTGTTCCATTCCTTGGCTTGTCACATCACTACAAACTTCGAAGGAAGTATCTTCAAATCTCTCTCAGAGGCAGCTTTGCATCACTGAGTCCCTCCTCTCTGCTAAATCTCCCTCTGCCTCCCCTCAGGGATGCATGTGATTGCATTTAGAGCCCAATTGGATAATTCAAGACACTCACTCCACCTCAAAATCCTTAACTTATCTTGTTTCCAAATAAAATAACATTTAACAGGTTCAAGGAATTAAACACGGATACTTTTGGAGGCTATTATTCAGTCAAAAACAATCTGCTAGCTCAATTCCAAACCTGATCCTCCCCTCATGAATTTGCTTTTTTAAAAAAAAAGTAATTTATTTATATATGAATTTCACATCTTTGTGATCTCTGGGGTTCACCCCCCTTACTGTTCCCACCCTGTCCCATTCCCCCCCCCAAGTTGTGTACTTTAATTTGGTTGTTGGCTTGTTCAAGTATGCTTCATATACAGGAGGTTGGATTTTCAAAAAGTTACTGCCCACAGTTCAGAAGCTAAGAGTACTCTTTCCTACTCATCCACAACACAGCCCCTTTCTCATCCCAAAGAAAGATTAACGTGGAAGCTCATGCTCTTATACTGTATCAGTTATTTCCCTTCCTTTTAGCAGTTGTCTACAGACTCTCAAGTTATTCTTGAGAATTTCATCACAGAACCTGCTTTCACTGCTCCAAGCACTCTCCCTGTTACCATGTTTGATGATTTCAATGTTCACACGATCTTTCCCATACTTCTGTTTTTCAGTTTCTTAACACCCTCTCCCTCAATATCTTGAAACGTCACTCTCAATCTTGCAGTTCCATGACTATATACTAGATCTTATCAACCATCTTCATCATCATCATCATTATCATCATCATCAACATCATTATCATCATCATCATCATCATCATCATCATCATCATCATCATCATCATCATCATCATCAGTGAATCCCCTTCACAATCTCTAATTTAAAAAACTCTGCCCTGACCAATTCCTCCTGTCTTTTCAGTTCATTCACCTTATACCCCAAGTTCACCAAAATTATTTTATCTCTGGAACCCATCATCTCTTAATACTACTGTCATTTTTTTATGCTCTATCTTTTATAAAGTATAAAAAACTATTAAGTCTCCAGAGGGACTTTGTATTGTTTGCCCACTTCAGCTGTGTTTCCAGACAGCTGAATGTGACTGGAGAAAAGATTCAACTGTTATTATTAGGAAGAATGCTGAGGAGCAGGGACAGATTAACCCCCTAGGGTTAGGCTAGGTAGGTAATCAGCCCTCCAAGAAAGGACTGTGAAAAAATAGGGGAAAAGCCTCCATAAAATAAACTTCAAAGTAATTTTTCTTCCATGGGCAGACATGGGGATTCCTGGGACAAGGAAACCTGGGATCTGTGGGAGCAAAGCAGGGAAAGGATATTAACATAATCGGAAACAAGTATACTGCAAAACTTGAACAAAGAAAACCCCTCCTTTCAGTGACTCCAGCCAATCACAATTAAAGACTGATGGGGTCCTTAGACTATTCATAACAAGTTTTATAAAATAACCTCTCTCTGGGGAGCCATGATGGTAATCTCCTACACCCCATCCTGGGCTTTCTCAGTCCAGGGTGTCTTGCTTTTCGATCCCTTTTATTTCCTGTCTCAATGTCTTCTTAAATAAATTTGCTTCTTTCAATTTACTCATGCATGTGTGTCATTGGATTACTTTCTACAGCTTCCATAGGCAAGAACCTGGTAAGTAAAAAGCATGCATCCTATACCTGACTTCAGAATTTGTGCAGACAGAAAATCCTACTGCAGACTGGGCACAGTGGTGCGCACCTTTAATCACAGCCTACAAAGGGAGGCTTGAGTCCATGGGTTCAAGACCCACCTGGGGCAACAGAGCGAGACCTAGTCTCAAAAAATATCCAGGCGTGGTGGTGTGCACCTGTATCCCAGCTACCTGGGAGGGTGAGCCTAGGGATTGCTTGAGTCCATGGTACGCCGGGCAACATGAGTCTGCAGTTCCCCAGGCAACATAGCAAGACCTAGTTTCAAAAAAAAAGAAAGAAAAGAAAATTCTACTGTTTTCTAGTCATTTGCTCTACCACTCTCCTAAATGATTATTCCATGCCTTTTCCTGTCCTAAAACTCTAGTACTTCCTTGCATCTTCATCCTTAGTTGCTGCCTTTGCTACAGTATTTCACTATGAAAATATATAAATCAGGATATCCTTCACATTCTCATTTCACCACATCTGTCAAGCTGCAACATCCGTACCAATACCCTGCTTTCCTTTTATTTATGGTACAGGAACTGTAGCACCTTCTAAGATCAAGCCCTTCATCTGCATGCTGAAATACATTTTCACAGATATCTTAAAACATCACTGTTCCTATTTTCTCCTTTTTTCCCCACCATCAAATTTCCACCATATTGTTTTCATTAACAACCATTCTGAAATATTTAACATCTTTAAAATCAAAGCAACTAAAATTTTCCTTCCAGTTACTGCTACTAATTATTGCTATTCTTTCTCTTTAAATCCAAAATTCCTTGCAATATTTCCTCATTTTACCCATTCTGTCTTGAATCCACTCCAGTCAGATTTACATACCTGTCATAATGAAAACACCTGGAAACGATAAACATACCAACAGCTTGATTTTATGAAAGTCAATGGCCTTATCTCACTCTATTTAGCAGCAGTTTCTACCATTTTTCTTAAACCATTTTCTTTATCTGGCTTTCTAAAAGCTGTTCTCATTTCTTTTCCTGTTTCACTTATGATCATTTTTCTTCAGTCACCTTTTCCTAATCCCTAAAGTTTAGTCTTTGTCAATTTGGTTATTAATCTACATATAGATTATTATTAATCTAAATATAGATTAATGTTATTAATCTATATGTAGATTAATCTATATGTAGATTAATCTACATATAGATTATTATTAATCTAAATATAGATTAATGTTATTAATCTATATGTAGATTAATAACCCAGTATGTAGAGCCACATGGAAATGAACATATATTATGTGTCCCATTCCATGTAGAAAAGCTACATAGAATATACTGTTTCTGTTCTATGAGAATAGACAACTATTCAAATTTTCCTCTATATTGCCATTTTAATGAAACAAGACTTCGCTAAGTCAATTATTACAGCTATAATTCTTAGTATCTAGATTATAGCTTGTGGATTTTATTTAGGTATGTGATAATTTATTAAAGCAATGTTATGGGCATTTATGTCAAATTCCTTTTTACAGTGATAGAAAATGTGAGAATTAACATCCCACTTTTATTCCTGTTAATTTTTCAGCTGCAGGATTGCTGCAACCAAGATTACTTGTATGTTAATTGATAGTTGATTGTTTTCCATTAAAACTTGTAGTAATTGATGTTTCTGTGACATTGCTATTTAATAGGGTTTAGTCTTTCTAATTTTTCATACAGACAGACATGTGGTAACTGTTCTTTTAATTTGTACTTTCCTGAAAACAAGCACAATTGACTTAGTGGTCAGAAGTCCTGGCTTGGATGCCAGAATTTCTGGACTTTATTTCTGGTTCCATTACTAGCTGTGTGTCCTTGTACAAGTTCACTAACCTTTCTGTGCCTCCAGTACCTCAATATAACAAAAGAAGATAGCAGGACCACCTACTTCTGCTGTGAGCGTGTGTGTGTGTGTGTGTTTGCATTATCTAAAAGAAGTAACTGGAACAAAATAAATTCTCGGTAAATATTGTTGAGTATATTAGTATTCTTCCTACTACAACCATTATTATCCCATCTTTTTGCATGCTTCTATTGCAAAGCTTAATTTTCAAAATTATCTTTGCTTATTTTTTCGCAATATAGTATTTCTCTACTTTATTGCAAATATTTAAATTAAATCTCATTTCTAGTGCCAAATTTTCTACTCAGTTTTAATTTCCATCATATCAAATTGCAAATGTTCTCTGTGTATTGTAAATAGCACACTCCGTTAATCATGATAGACTGTATTATATTATGTTAACAAGATCTTGGTGCCTCAGTACAATAAAAGCTTATTTCTCAATTTTCCAAAGTCTCCTGTAGGTCAGACAGTGTCCCCTTCATTTTGTAGCGTACAGATTTGTTTCAGAGTGACTTTAACAGGAAAAGTGATATCTAGTGCGTTATGATAGGCAGTTTTCACAATAAACTCAATAATCCCCATGATCTACTTTTCATGCCTTCATGGAAGCTTTTCTCCATGAGTGTGGGCTGGATACAGTGGCAGGCACTAGCAAGGCGATTCAGTAGAGATGCAGAAAGGTCGCCTAGCTGATTGGGCTGCAAAAAGAACTTGACTTGTAAATTGTGCCTTTCTTCTGCTCACTCAGAAAACTAGCTGTCCACTGGACAAGGAACTAAGAGGGACAATGGAGATCAAGGACTTGAGACCTCAGAGAGCAGTTCATGAGGAACTGTGTCCTGCCAGCAAGCTCCTGATTGAACTTACGAGTCCCTACCCCGGCAGGTCTTCAGGGGAGATGAAAGCACTCATTAACACCCTGGTTGCATCTTTGAAAGATTTTGAGCTTAACGACCATGCAAGCCTCATCCAGATCCCTGACTCACAAAAGCTGGGAGAAAATAAATGTTTTAGGGGAAATTTTCAATAACAAATAAATAATATAAGGATGGAACAGGGTGTTTTTAAGCATAGCAAATGGCTTCTATCACATCTGCCCACAGCTTGTTGGCCAGAATACATGAGCTGTTGAAACCATGGTCTTTTTATAATGGTGGAGAACTGAATACAGGGTACTGTCTGAGCTGCAACTTCTCTCTTCACTTTACAGTTCATTTTTTTTAAGGGTACACATCTAAGGTTCATATTTTCTAGCTTCTGAGTTTCCAGAATTGATTAGGGAAATCTCCATTTCCATTTTATTGCAAAATATCAACTGTTTTACTAGTTTAAGTTTTTAGTTGATATATAGCTTATTTTTTGTATTTCAAAACAAAGTTTTGTTTTTTTCTTCACATGGCTTATGATAACATCATTTATTCATGCTTTTTCTCATCATTGAATTGAACTACCAATTTAGCTATCAAATAGACAGGGATCTATTTCTAGATTATTTTTTCTAATCTATTAATCTAGTGTCTATTATTGTGTAAATGCACTATTGATTCTATTGTGATTGTTTTCCTACTATTTCTTGATATCTGTTAGGCAAGAACTCAACCTCATTTCTCTGCTTCTGTTTTGATTTTTTAAATGAATATAAAATTTAATATACTTTTATCCAGTATCTTCCATTTATCATAAATAACAAGCAAAAGTCTCTCTTGAGTATAATTGCTGTTATAACTTAATTTACAGAAAATATATGATGCATTTATTCTTCATTCTCAGAAAAAGATATCTTTTCACCTATATTGATGTTTACTTTTAAATACAACTAACAATATTTATGAACATAATTTGTGTACGTCATGTACATAAACTATACAAACTTGAAAACCTATTGTCATATTTACCAGTTTGAGGTATGTTCCCATTGTTTCTTCTATGCCTTTTGTATCAATACAGATTTTTATCTATTCCTGATACTGTTTTTTAAATTTAAAATGTAATATCACATAACCTTCCCTGGGTCTTACTTTGCTCCTCTGTAATTTACTGAAACATTGCCCTGCACCCTGCCTCACAGCACTTTAAGAGGCATCCAGTGTGATGATCATGGGTGATAAGTAACAGCTTCTACCACTTTTTGGCTTTGTAATTTGGGACAAATTAGTAATTCCCTTGTACCTCATTTCTTTATCTTTAAAATGAAAACAGTAATATTTCTGATCTCACTGAGCTGTGTGAAGGTTTAATGCATCGGTGCATAAAATTAATGTATAACAATATTTAGCAGAGTATTACTTGATAAGTGTTATCTGTGATCTTAATGATAATAGAAAATCATGATATACTTGATGAAACTGAATTCGTATTAGTTACACCTGTTTCAGATGCAATTATCTTCTTATATTAAGGGAGAAAGATTAAAGGACAAAATGTTTATTTACATTTCACCAAGGAAAGTATTTATTGTTACATATTTGATAGTATAAGATCATAACTGATAGAGCTATAGCATAATTGAACTGAAGTGATTTATGCTATCAATTAAAGCTACTACCCATTTACAGGGACACTGGCAAATCAAAAGGCAAGATAAATGAAAGGCTAGCTGTGCTGAGAGGTGAAGTCCTAAAAAAACTAGTGGGTAACTCTGACCACACATCTCTGAAGTCATACAAATACAGGTGCTGGAAGAAAACAGGGAAGATGGCGGATGGGCAGGATCCTTAAGTCATGGTTTCCTTCAAGGACACTGAGAATAGAAATCTGGAGGGGGCCAAACACAGTTAAAGGAGAGATGGTGACATGATAATCTGTGTCTTAGTAAGAAGGGGAGACAAACCATCAGAAAGGTCAAGAAACACTGAGAGTTAGTCAGAAATGGTGCCAGTTCACAGGGAGGGATCCCCGCCATTTCCCCATATACTTTCCAGAGGTGTGAACTAAGAGGGAAAAAGCACATGTCTCCCTCTTCACTGTTAACCTACTTGACTGTTCACCTACAGGTGGGTGGCCAGTGGCTGGTTTCCAATGTACTGAGGATCACTTGTTTGTCTTCTGCAGGCTTTGGGCTCTTAGGATAGTCTGTATTTTTGTCCTGGGGACCCAAGAAGGCTGCCTTCCTTGCCTCTGCAACTCTGACATGTACCTGGAATATACAGGAAGAAACTGCCAAGGACCAAAGTGCCTGCACTGGGGAGTCAACCAAGGTACAGGCCTGGA
This sequence comes from Uropsilus gracilis, assembly GCA_004024945.1. Lineage (NCBI taxonomy): Eukaryota > Metazoa > Chordata > Mammalia > Eulipotyphla > Talpidae > Uropsilus > Uropsilus gracilis. The sequence goes on from PVHY01006733.1 coordinate 62,748, forward strand.
AGTGGCATGATTTTCAGGGCTTGCTTTGGGCACAGAGGGAGAGCACTGCACTACTGTTATCTCCATATACACACATGTGTTGCTGAATTAAGTCAGTACAATGCTTTGCATTCTATGCCTGTGGGTCTCCAAAACCTCCTCGAGGTTTTTAGTATCATAGCCAGAGACATGAAAGGACAAGCGACACTGCCTTCCTCCATGAATAACACCACCAAGGCAATTCTGGACCAGAGCACCCAGCCTTTGTACTGGTCTCCAGAACCTCATCTTAGAGGCTCATCACCCTACTTCTCCTTTTTATTGTCTTTAAATTGTAGGCTTATAGCATTATAATGTGATTGACTCCAATAAATCATACTGTAATTATATGTGATTGATCTACTTGAATAGTAATTGAATCATCTCCACCTGGGTGGAAGTTAGCTTTTAGATGTCCAAACCATATATTATAGTTACATTTAAAGGGCTTTATAGATGGCAGTTATTTTGGTCATTTGCTGTTGGTATAAAAAATTCTGAATTTCTGAGCCCCATACATTTTGGAATGTTATGTCATCTTTATCATTTGTTTCCATGTAAGTTTTGATTTCTTCTTTGATTTCCTCATTTACCCAGTCATCTTCCATAGCCTGTTGTTCATTCTCTATGTAGTGTACACTTTCCTTATTATCTTTTCATTGTTGATTTCTGGTTTGATACCTTTATAGTCAGAGAGAAAAGTTGGTGCTGTTTTGAGTTTTTGTGTACTTACTCATGTTTGCCTTATGGCCTAATACATGGTCAATTTTGGAGAATGATCCATGCATGTTTGAGAACAAAGTATATTCTTTTCCATGGGGGTTCAGCGTCCAATAGATATCGATGAGTTCCATTTGGTCTAGATCTTCCTTTAAGGCTTTAGTGTTGCCGTGTAGTTTCTGTTTTGTTGATCTGTCCTTTGGTGAGAGTGGATGTTAAAGTCTCCTACGACAATGTATTTTTACCAATGTTTGCTTTCAGTTCCTCTAGCAGTTGTCTTATGAATTTTGGTGTACCCTCATTTGGTGAATATATGTTAATAATTGTAACATCTTTATGGTGAATTAATCTATCATTATGTTGTGACCCTCCTTGTCCTTGATCACTTTTCTTAATTTGAAGTCTGCTTTATTTGTTATAAGAATGGCTACCCTTGCTTTCTTTGATGCTAGCAGAAATAAGCCAGAAAGAGAAAGAGAAATACTGGATGGTCTCACTTATATGAGGGACAAAGGAAAAACAATCAAATGGATAAGAAAAATTTAAAACTAGTTCTTAGCAAAACTGAAGCATAGAGCATGTGTGGGGGGTCAAGTCGATGGTGGAAGGTGCACAAAAGACTAAGAAGACTCATGGTTGTAAAGTGGTTTGAGAACCCCAGATAACAATGTAAAATAAAATAAATACCCTTTTAAAGTGAAAAAAGAATAAAAACCATAACTATATTTAATATTGCAAAATTATATATACAGAAAGTACACTAACGCATGACATGCTAAAAATTCTCTATCTTATAGAAAGATATTATCTCAATGACAAGACAAGTGATTATCACTGCGTATTATATTACAGGTTTTTATTTTACATATAGTGTGTGAGCACTCATAAATATGATTGTTTTTGACATAATGGTGAAGTTATATTAAACTTCTGTGAAGTAAAACCTAAAAAAAATTCTGAACTTCTTTCTTTTTTCTTTTTTTTAACTCTTGCTTCATAGTGATCCTGATAATGCCCAATGCAAATGCATTTCTATTCCCTGTAAAATTTCAATTATTTCTTCAAGTTACATATTTCAATTGTTGTTGAAATTACATATTTGTTGAAGTTACATATTTGTTGAAGTTTTGTTTGTTGTTTCAACAAGTTTTCAAACTTCAACAAGTTTTGTTGAAGTTACAAAAATTACATATTTGTTGAATTACATGTTGTTGAAGTTACATATTTCAATTGTTGTTGAAATATGTAACTATGTTAAATCAATTAAAGTTTTTTTTTTTAAAGAAAAATCAATAGTTGTCTTCTTTTTAGTTTTTTTTAGTACTATGAGTCAAGAAATGGCATGCAAGACTTGGCTTACATTGTTCCTCCCCCAAAGTTTCTGCTCTGTGTCAGCATGCTGATATCAGGTGGAGTGTTAATGAGCCTCAAGTCTCAGAACTGTTCAGGCACACCAGGAATTCTGCATCAATATTCATCCTAGGGACACATTGTCCAAGCACAAGGGTAGGTTAAGTGTATGTGAAGAAGGGGAAATTACAGAAAAATGTTAATTTTTTCTCCCCATTATTTTCATGTTTGTTGTTATGGTTCAGGAAGGCATTGTCGATGTGACTTCAGGGAGAAATCCCTCTTTTCTGTTTTTACAGCCTATCCAGCAGTCACAGCATTCAGTCATCAAGCTCTTCAATCATTTATTCAAGAAGAATTTATGGACTACCTGGAGTAGCCTAGTCATTGTGGTAGGAACTAGGGAAATATATAAGAAAACAAACAGATGCAAAACAACATTTTAAAAAGATAAAGCTCCTGCCCTTCAGGAATATACGTTCTGAAGCAGAATTCCAATAAGCAAGTAAGCAAACAAATCTAGGAGTCAGACACTACTCATGGAAGGCTGCTCTGAGGAGGACTATTTGGACTTATTTAGGGAGCCAGGGAGCCAGGAGCCTTAACACCTCGAGGAAGAGTGGGCAAAGTTTACCCAGATGAAAAATGTGCTTAGAAGGTCTCAAAATGGGCAAGAAGGATAGTGAAGCTTTTTTAAGATAATGAGATGTTGAGATCTACAGTCATTATGACGTGAATACACTGTGACATTCCTGGTAATAGTACCATTTTCAGGCAGAAAGCAATTTCAACTTAATTCCTTGCATCTTAGTAAACGCACTTTGCTGTTGGCATGTTGGCCACTCACTTATTATGTCTTTAATAATTGAAGACTTTAAAAAGAACTTATTAAAATGATGCATTTAAAAACACAGAGACAATGATGTCTTATGAACTGGAGTATGTGTAACAAATAATATCCATTGTTTTCTAAGAATAGAGCCAACAAAGAAATAACTCATAAGTTGGATGTGTTATTAGTCATCTCTAAACTTGAGGGAATTATACTGTGTTTATAGAGGCTACAAAGCATCTTTCATAGCTTTATATAGGCATTAATGGATCTGATATGAGCAAATCACATTGATCATTAAGTCAACTTAATAAGTCACATTTACTGAGAATCTATATATAAAGTATAAGGCTAATCTCTGATTCTTTCTGAGAATAACTGGCTATCTGCCTTTGACTTTTGGCCAAGATAAGAACAGTGGGATTTATGATGTACTATTTGACGTTCAGATTCCCCTCAGGACAGCCAAACAGTTTCATTTACTGGTCAGTTTTATATGTTAACTTGATTGAACCAGGTGACTAGTAAAACATTTCTGGATTTGTTTGTGGGGATGTTTCTGGAACACATTAGCATTTGAGTCAGTGTAGACTAAATAAAGATTTATCCTCACCAAATCCAGCAGGCATCATCTTTTATAATTTAATTCTTTGAGGGCCTGACTAGAACAAAAAGAATGGGCAAATCTGTTCTCTGTTTGATGTGGAACATCCATCTCTCTCTGCCCTTGGACAGTGATCCTGTTCTTGGTTCTTAGACTAAGACTGGAACTTACCCCACTAGCTGCCAGATTCTCAGGTCTTCAGACTCATACCGATTATATCACTGATTTTTCTGGTTCTCCAACTTGCAGAGGGCAGATAGGCAAAAACAAATACACACACATAAAAAATTATGAATCTGTCCATATACATGTATATGCACATGTGTTACATATTTCATATATATGAGGACATTTATTATAGGAATTGGTTCATATATATTTCAGTTAATTCCTACAACACATATTTTAGATGTGTTTATTTATGTCCTGTGTGTGTGTGTTTCCTATTCGTGTGTTTCCTATTGGTCTGTTTCTCTGAAGAACTCTTACTAATGCAACCCAGTTTTATATATTGGCAACCAGTTTTGACCATATAAGTAAGACAGAATTTCTATCTGGAGATCTGATTAATATTCAATCACAGAAATCTTGAAGTTTAATTCAGAAGGGAAGTACATACTGTGTCATAAAGTACCCTGGTAAATTTCTGCTTCCCAAGATGCCTGATATTCTAGAATCTTCTTTTACTGAAGGTTGGTTTGTCTTTAAATAAAGTCATAGGTGAGTAGGTTCTGAAAAGTCCTAGGAAATCTTTCAAAAATATGATTTTGTGAGGTTTTTGTACTCTATCTATTCAGCTGTGCTTGATAGATCTTTGGAGTATACAGGAATAGTTTAGAAATTAATGTCCATTGGAAGGCTGACAATAAAGGCACAAACAGAACAACTACAAATAGTGAAAAGAGAAGGCTTTAGGAACAATAACCACAATTGTGAGAAAAGGAGCCCTTATTGAGGAAGAAATGGGGGACAGTCATTTAACAAGAAAATGCCAGGTAGATAATGAAAAATTCCAGTAATGTGTGCTGTAGAGAAAATAAAGTGAGTGTCACGACAGAATGTGACTAGAATACACAGAGGACTGGAAAATCAGGAAATGGATCACTGAAGATGTTTGTCTCCAGTAGAGGATGAGACTCTTCCTATACTGATCCCCATACTTTCTCTAGGGATTTCATATCTACTCAGGAAGAGGATGGAGTTATTGACAATTTAGCATACATTATTTCTTTTCCCTCATTGACAATCTGATTGGAAACCTAGACACTAACTTAATGCTTATACATAAAGACTGTTGTATTAATCTCTCATTTGCTTTCTTCTTTCTACTATTAAAATTTTTAAATTACAAAACTATGCACCCCCATTCTGAAGATAACATGGTCTATGAAACTATTACCAAAAATTTGGTTCATATTGGTGGGAGTGGTTGGTTAGGGAAATAACTAGAATGGCTGGAACATTTCAGCAAATAAGCAAATTAAAATCTGCCTATCTTGTTTTGATTTTATAAGATTGACTATACAAATATAATTATGCAGAAGATAAAGTTTAACTGAGATGAGGCATAGTACCATGCTTACCAAGAAATGGGTCAATAAATATAACAATTATTATAAATAACTTCTAAACACTAAATAAGAAAAGAGAAAATTATGACTGATACCAGTGTATCCCAGATTCCTTGTATCCAGAGGTCACTAAACAAGAAGAGGAGTCACCATCTTGGCAAGAAAGTCTGACTGATCATCAAAGAAGGAAGGACACTGTTAAACAGTTGGAACACTTTCTGACACTAAATTGATCAGTATGGATACCACTCCACAGCCCTCTGTCCCAGTTTGGTGGAAAAATAACAACAGTCAGGCAATCTGCTTGAAAAGTATGTTGTGATCAGCCAAGACTGCCAGAGGTGCTTCCTGAGGTAAAGGGAACTGTTTTGTTTTGTTTTGTTTACATTTTTTAATTGAATTCCATGTATACTTTTTACATTGTTGTCAATTCTGAGGTTCTCCCACAACCTTGTCACCCATGAACCATCTTCTTAATCTATTGTGCTTATTCTTCCTTGTCACCCTCTCTCCTCCTCCCTTGCTTTATGCTTTAGTTCTGCCTCAGTTTGTTAAACTTTTCCTTGTCCTTTTGTTTGTTTTCCCCATATGTTGCACATAGCTGAGATCAACCAGTATTTCTCTTTTTCTTTCGGGTTTATTTCCACTAGCGTGATTTTGGCTAGGTCCATCCATGTTATCACAGATGCATCAAATTTGTCTTTTTTGATTACTGAATAATATTTCACTGTGTGAAAATACCACAACTTTCTGATCCAGTCATCTGTTTTAGGGCATTTGGGTTGTTCCCATATTCTGGCTGTTGTAACTAGTGCTGCAATAAACATGAGTACAGATGTTCTTTTGAAGTAGTGTTTTGGTGTCCTTTGGGTAAATTCCCAATAGTGGAATTGCTGGATCGGATGGTAGGTCCATGTTTAGTAATATGAGGTTCCTCCACACTGCTTTCCATAATGCCTGGACCAGTTCGCATTCCCACCCGTAGTGAAAAAGTGTTCCTTTTTCTCCACATCCACGTTAGCATGTATTGTTGACTATTTTTTTGGATACGGGACATTCTTACTGGTGTCAGATGGTATCTCATTGTGGTTTTGATTTGCATTTCCCTGATTATTAGTGAGGTTGAGCATTTTCTTATACGTCTGTTGGCCATTTGCATTTCCTCTGTGGAGAAGTGTTTTTTACTCTCCCCCCCCCCATTTTTTTTTTTTGAGACTAGATCTTGCTATTTTTGCCTGTGGAACCACAGGCTCACGTTGCCTGGGGTACCACAGACTCAAGTAATTCCCCAGCCTCAGCTTCCCAGGTAGCTGGGATTACAGGCATGCGCCACCATGCCTGTAATTTATTTTTTTTTTTTGGAACTAGGTCTCACTATGTGCCCCCGACAGGACTTGAACTGTGATCCCTGGCCCTGGCCATGGCTTCCTAGGCTGCCGTTTACAGGCATGTGCCACCATGCCTGGAACTTGTCCTCATTTCTTGACTGGGCTTTTTGCTTTGCTTTTATTATGTTGTATGAGTTTTTTGTGGATCTTTGATATCAGACACCACTTGCATGGAGGACAAAATTTTTTTTCCCATTTAGACGGGTGTCTTTTTGTCTTGGTTATTGTCTCTTTTGTGTACAGAAGCTTTTTAGTTTGATATAGTCCCAGCTGTTTATGTTTTCCTTCTTTTTTTTTTTTTTTTTAGCATCTGTAGATATATCCTAGTAGAGGTTTCTAAGATATAAATTTTGGAGTGCTTTGCCTATATTTTCCTCTATATATTTTATGGTTTCAGGTCTTATATCCAAGTGTTTTATCCATTTTGAGTTGGTTTTTATACATGGTGTGAGGGAGTAGTCTAGGTTCATTTTCTTTCTTTCTTTCTTTCTTTCTTTCTTTCTTTCTTTCTTTCTTTCTTTCTTTCTTTCTTTCTTTCTTTTTTTCTTTCTTTCTTTCTTTTTTTTTGTATATACCAGTCCAGTTTCCCTAATACCATTTATTGAAGAGACCATCCTTGTTCCAATATATATTCTTTGCTCCTTTGTCATAGATTAGCTGACCATATATGTGAGGCTTCATTGTAAATGGAATTTGAAGTGATAACAGAGGAATTTTTAGCCCTTAGATCAGCTCTGACTGCTGGCATTATAGCCAACACCACTTACCTCCTCTTCTGAGTTTTCCTTAGGAAGAAAGGTCTTAGTAGTAAGAGTTCCCCAACATATTTGAAACTGTGGTGAGCATATCAGGGTGATGTACCTCCTATGTCTCCTTCAAGGAAGGACTTGTTGTTTCATTTACCTTAGTTACCAGAAAGGCTGCTGGCAGGTAGCTTAGAGCTGCCAGTCCTGCTAGTGAATGCTACAGATGGTTAGGTAAGATCAGAGCCTTCCAGGAGTCTCACTGATTATGGTGAAGGGAAAAGGGAAAAAGGTCAGTTAGGGTTCAAGGTAGAGTAAGTCTGTTGACATAGCAGAGGCTATATTAGGGCCAATTTACTTTCTCTATCCAATCTTACCTCTTTCCTCTCTCCTTCATATGAGTTTATCTCAATTGTTCTCTAAGAAGCCCCCTATCACAGAAATTGGCTTAGACATTTCTTCTGACAGTTATCTACTGGGGTAAGTGGGAAATCAGTTAATTCTAATGAACAGTTGACATTTTCTTCTTTTTTTTATCTATTTGATGGAATCAATGTTAATCTCTTAGAAATTCATTCTTATATTATAAATGCTGTTATAAAATCAGTTAAGAAGATTAACATTAAAGATAAAGTCTTTTTTTTTTTTTGGTGGAGGAATAGGAATCCAAATTTTGGTGGACTGCAGCATCATTGTAAAAGCAATATTATTACTCAATTAAGAAACTCCTGAGAGAGAAATATATTTGGAATTTATTATAGTGTATTCCTAATTCAGAGGTTGGTATATTTGTCTTATAAAGTGCAGAAAGTGTAAATATTTTGGATTTTACAGTCATGTAGTTTTTATCACAACTACTCAATGCTGCAGTATAATGACACAACAACTATAGACAATGTATAAACTAAAGAATATGTTCCAGTAAAAATTATTTACAGAAACAGGCAGAATTCCAGATTTGTTCTGAGGGTTGTAGTTTGACAACTCCTGTCCTAATTCATCAGCATTCAAATGAATTCAAAAATTTTATCAATCAAAATAGGACCTCTGCCAGCAATTTTAAAGAAACATTTGTATAAACCAGTAGGAATATTGCAGCTAAACTTTTTATTTTAATGAAACTTATACTACCATAATATGAAAGCAGGCTTGAAGTATTTTATCTTTACACAAAAAGCTATCATATTTTATGTATTTGAACATATGAATAATTATTTGTATATTAACTTCAGTGACCTACAATGGCATTAAACTTATTCTGAAATGACTTCTCTACATTTTGATTCCATTTTGTTAAAAATTAGCTGGAAAACTTTAATCAGCAAGTGCATCAATGGCATATGCCCACAAGTTCAATGTCTGTAGCTTTTGATATATTGCAATTATTGAAAAACCAAACCTGCAAGGGCAAAGATGTTGAAATGTATCTTTATAAATATAAAAGCATGAAAAAAGCTGAATTAGTTAATTGTTTTAGCTCATTGTGTAAAACTTAATTTTGAAATTCAAAAATGTACTTTTGAGTATTTCAACTTACAGAAAGAATCTGTTGATAGAATTCCTATTTTTCAATGGATATAGTTATATTTTGCTTGAAAATGAAATGAAATTGAAAAAAAAAAGAAATGAAATTGAAAACAGGAGGGGCTTTATACTATCTAAGCTTTGTGTACTATTCAAGAGAATTATAAATAGCAATGATTACTTTATAGGTTTAGCTTGTAAGAATATTTGTTGAGTAAAGATTTAAATAGGGTTGAGGGGAATAATAGTCATGAAAATATTTGAGCTAAAATACAAAAAAATTCAGATTTCGTTTCTGAACATATTAGGCAACAAAACACTAGTAGGGAGAGTTTTTTCTTGATTAAAACTTTCTGACCACCGCACCAGCAGCTGGGTGAGAGCTCCACGGAAGTCAGGTGAGGTCCCTTCCCTGACTGCCCCCTCAGGCAGCATCGGGTCGCACCCGGTTGCAAGGAAACGGTCCTGAAACAAAGGCGCAGGTCTGCATTTTGCAACCGAAAGAAACCTTCCAGGCCAGGTTAAAGCAGTACCGAGTGTGTTTGAACTGGGGGTGCCTGGCGAACTGCCCTGACGGACAGCAGCCTCCACCCCAAACCCAAAAGCGCCCGCGCCGCTACTCGGCACCGGCGCAAACTCAGAAATCAAGGATACTCACTACCAGAAGCACAGAGGCAAAGTTATCCACAACTGTATAGATTTCAACATGCCTAATACTAGAGCAGTAGTCACCCAATATGTAGAGCAGATCCGAAAGGAAAACACAGGAAGGAGGAAGACCATAAATACTCAAGCAAGCCCTAAGAAAA